>QLTV01003124.1:867229-901057 GCA_003457575.1 Thermophis baileyi
GAGATGTTGATTTTGAGATTAAAACATAAAAAAAGATAAGGATAGTGAAAGAGAAAATGAAAGCAACAAGGTGTTGTTACAGAAGAAACGAAAGAAAACAAGTTAAAAATTAAACGTTAAACAATAAAATGATAACAATAGATGCCAACAATTTGTCAGCAGAGATTCAAAAAATTTCAAAAATTTCAAAAAAAAGAAAGAAAGAAAGAAAGAAAGAAAGAAAGAAAGAAAGAAAAAAAATAAAAAAAAAAAAAAGAAAGAAAGCCGAAAACAAGATGGCGACCACATGCACAGTGCCAGAAACTTGGCTTCTGCACATGCTCAGAAGAAAAAAAATTCAAAAAAATTCAAAAAAAATTCATATTCAAAAATTTTTTTAAAAAAAGATGGCGGCGGCCACGGACCGGCACCGACTGAACCGGTTCCGTGACATCATCGTGACATCACCAGCGGGTCGCTACCAGTTCGGGCGAACCGGTCCGAACCGGGAGGAACCCAGGAACCCACCCCTGAGGAGACCCTATACCATTCCAGACAATTTCTTCTTGAAAACCTCCAGTGACGGAGCACCCATAACTTCTGGAAACAAGCCATTCCACTGATTAATTCTTCTCACTGTCAAGAAAGTTCTTCATAATTCTCGTTTGGATCTCTCTTTGATAAGCTTCCATCCGTTACTTCTTGCCTAGCCCTCAGGTATTTTGGAGAATAGGTCAATACCTTCTTTCCTGTGACAGACTTTAAAGTAATTGGAAGACTGCTATCATGTCACCCTATAGTCCTTCTTTTTGCTAGAGTAGATATACTTAGTTCCCTCAACCATTCATCGTATGGTTTAGCCTCCAAACCCCTAATCGTCTTTGTTGCTCTTCTCTGCACTCTAGTTTCTAGAGTCTTAAGTGTAGCCTCACAAGTGTGGTATAAAGCAGTACTATCACCATGATCTATCTCTCTGTTGATGCAGTTTAGGACTGCATTTGGCTTTTTTGGCAACTGCTGCACGCTGCTGGCTCATACGTAAGTGGTTGTCCACTAGGACATCTAGATCCCTCTCTCAGTTACTGCTGTTGAGCCAAGGAACACCTATACCTGTGAATTTGTTTTTTCTTGTCTATGTGTAGGACTTTTCTCACTACTGAATATCTGGTGGTGAAGCTGTCTCTCCCACATTTTTCTATCTTACCAAGAAGTAGCCTGTGGTCTACTTTGTCAAATGCCTTATTGAAGTCTAGGAAGACTATATTCACACTATATCCACATCCATGATCTTGGAGTGGCCCTTAAAAGAGTTTTTTAGAGTTATTAATAGGAAACTTTCTCTGGCTTTTTGATATCTGCTTGTTGCAGAGCCAGACTCCCACTGGCAGGGATTCAAGTCAACAGATTAGTGAAGTGTTCTTAATTCTTTGTTTGCTCAACATTCCTCAAGCTAAGTGAATCCACAGGAAAGAAGGAATTCCAGAAAGCTGGGAAGACTGCCTGTCTGCTGTGCTTGCCCACCTATCTCTCTCTCACAATGAGGGGTAATGATTGGTGGTGACCCAGGTTAGGAAAGGATGGCAAGAAAACCCCAATTGCTATCCTGAAACTAGCCAGTCTTATATTCTGTGAGAGCTGAAGAACTGATAAGCTCAAAGGTAGGGGGCTCTCATATTTTATACCAATATATTTTTTCTCAGTTTAAGGATGGGAGAAAAGCAGATTATCATTGCTACATGGATGAACCTTACAGTATGTCAAATTATTGGGTGCTTTAACACTGAGGAGAAATGAGGGAGGTTCTTACAAATGGATTTAATGTTTATGTTCCCTTCCTAATACAATAATTGTTTATTGCCTAATTAGGAACTTGAAAATGTTTACCTCTTGATGTGTGTCTCAGTTTTGAGGGTGGTTTTTTTTTTAATGCAAGCAAGGAAATCTTTGTTACAAAAAGTAAGTGCTTCATCATTGGAGGTTTTTAAGAAGAGACTGGACAGTCCCTTGTCTGAAATGATAGGATCTCCTGCTTGAGTAAGGAGGTTGGACTAGGTCTCCAAGAATCCTTCCAGCTCGATTCTGATTCTGAATATCAGAAATAATTAGTGGATCAAGAGACACATTTTGTTTAACTTGGAATTTAAAATTCTTTTATGTCTTATCTACTGTGGTTAAACATTTCTTTAACTGTTATGTGGACTTGACTGACCAGGTTTTCATCCAGCTTCTCTAGATTAGAAAATGTGAGTAAGCCTTGTAGCCTGTACACAGCTCATCCGCATAAAAAGGATTATTTGCACATAAGTGCTATGTTGGTGTTGCCTGCTTTATTCACTGGAGAAAACGTATGTGAAGGGATTTATCTGTGTGAACAACAAAGCTGATCAGATCAAATTAAATAATTTTATTATAGCCATATGGTTGGAAAACAAGAATATAAAGCCTAAAAAGAAAGTGAATATAAATATACATCTATATCAATTTAGAAGTAGGAATTATGGTAGAATCCTCCCCCCCCCCTTTCTCTCTCTCCCCTCTCTCTCTTTCTCTCCTTTCTGCAGAGGAAATGATGCACTATTTGTTCAATTTGTTATGTGACTGCCTTAGGGATTTCTCCTGATCTGAAGATGTGGCTTGCACTGCTTGCTTCTATAACTGAAGCTTGACACCAGATAAGCTTGGTAGAGAGGTAATGGGCACTGGCTTTCCATGTGGAAAAGGTCTATAGTCCTAAACATTCCCATTGTCTTCAGTTTGGAAAGCTCTGCTTGGCTATCTTAGCACCTTGTGATACTTCAGAAATAGACTGAAACTGAGGGAACAGCCAGATAGCCAGATAAAGTACAATCTCTCATTTCAGCATAAAATTTTCCACCCCAAAGCCTGAGCCTGACTCTGCTCCATTAATGAGACCAGAGTGAGCTGCTGCTTTGGAAAAGACATTTGCCAATCACTTTCCTTAATGTGTGCTGAGTGGGTAGGCTGGTGATTTC
Organism: Thermophis baileyi; assembly: GCA_003457575.1. Classification (NCBI taxonomy): domain Eukaryota; kingdom Metazoa; phylum Chordata; class Lepidosauria; order Squamata; family Dipsadidae; genus Thermophis; species Thermophis baileyi. The sequence continues at coordinate 870,202 of QLTV01003124.1, forward strand.
AAAACCAGAATTAGCCCTCTGTCAAACCCCAGTAACACACCTGTGACTTGTCAATTGGACTATTTCTGAACATAGGTCTAGTGCTCATTTAAAAGAGCACTAAGCCCCTGTCCAGAAATAGCCACGCTAACAGTTCATAGGCATAAAGGAGCATTAGATTAGATTAACAGAGTTGGAAGGGACTTTGTAGGTCATCTAGTCCAACCCCCTGCTCAAGCAGGAGACCCTACACCATTTCTGACAAATGGCAGTCCAATCTCTTCTTGAAAGTCTCAAGTGATGAAGCTCCCACAACTTCCGAAGGCAAGCTGTTCCATTGGTTGATTGTTCTCACTGTCAGAAAGTTCCTCCTTATTTCTAGGTTGAATCTCTCCTTGATCAGTTTCCATCCATTATTCCTTGTCTGGCCTTCAGGTGCTTTGGAGAATAGCTTGACCCCCTCCTCTCTGTGGCAGCCCCTCAAATATTGGAACACTGCTATCATGTCTGCCCTGGTCCTTCTCTTCACTAGACTAGCCACGCCCAGTTCCTGTAACCATTCTTCGTATGTTTTAATCTCCAGTACCCTAATTATCCTGGTTGCTCTCCTCTGCACTTTTTCTAGACTCTCAATATCATTTTTATAGTGCGGTGACCAAAACTGGATGCAATACTCCAGGTGTGGTCTAACTAAGGCTTTATAGAGTGGTATTAGTATCTCACTTGATCTAGATTGTATCCCTCTGTTAATGCAATTTAGGATTGCATTGGCTTTTTTGGCTGCCGCTGCACACTGCTGGCTCATGTTTAGCTGGTTGTCCACTAGGACTCCAAGATCCCTCTCACAGTCACTGCTATTAAGCCTGGTTTCACCCAGTTTATATGTATACTTTTGGGTTTTTTTTTACCTAAGTGTAGGACTTTACTTTTCTCTACATTGAATTTTGTTAGATAGGGCCCAGCACTCAAGTCTGTCAAGATCCGTCTGGATCTTGAGCCTATCTTCTAGGGTGTTAGCTATTCCTGCCAGCTTAGTGTCATCTGCAAATTTGGTAAGTTCCCCTTCTATTCCCTCATCTAAGTTGTTTATGAAGAGAAGCATGGAATGAAGTGTGAGGAAGCAAATGGTACCTTCCTGGCTATTGCTATGAAGAAGTGGTAGTGCTGGCATCACAAGGCTGTGGCCAGCAGCAACGCTAGTCTGTGGGGAGGGAAAATGGTGTAGGAGTGGGGAAAATGGGGCTACCCCACCCTACAAAAATAACAAAGGCAGGAAAAAATACAAAAAAACCTTGTTGCCAAAACCAGCAAAAACCTCTGTAATGCATGTCTTGGTGACAGAAACAGTGACACACAGCTGGCAGAAGCTATCTGTTTCCCAGTTTAGATTGACCTTTTATGCCCCTTAGCCCTGGCACTCTTTCACAAAGGCATTAAAGCTGTGTGAATAAGGAGCCCAGGGAAAACCTTACTGGGAATTAGGTGGGCAGGTACCTCTGCCAAAGCTAGGTACCCAGTCTCTCCTGCAGCCCAGGAGAGGGCAGTATTTAGCAACTGAAGACAGGAAGGTGTGTTTGTAGCAGCCCAATGTGACCAAGGAGAGCTGGGCAGAGTCCTGGGCCTGTCTCCATCAGCAGCAGCATCAAGGAAACATGTTGGATCACATCCACCTTGTGCAGGAAGAGGGAGAAAGCTACTTTTGGAACGGCTAAGCTGCCTCAGATTTGGGATGGGGATGAGCTGAAAGCATGTAATGAGGTAAAGTCACATAAAAACACTGGGACATATCCATGCTGATGTTAGGGAGATGCAAGGATGAATCCTGAGAGAAGCAAATGTTTTTCATGGAAGTCAGGATTCTGTAGCTGTTTTTAAAAGAGTGGCTAATTTTGGAAAAAACTTTTTATTAGTTATTTTGTGATTAGAGAAGCATGAAATAATGCCAAACCCTGATAATTCAATAGGAATACATTGAACTATGTTGTTTTTCTTATATAATTGCTTGATTGGAAATGTCGAATTTGTAATGTCTAATTTGGTTTGTTGCCTGTATTTACATATGGCATTTCACTAATTTTCATCATACTGGCAAGATGCTGAAATCAGATAATTTGTAATAGCTGGAGGAAGGCTATCATTATATAGCCTGAAATTGTTGCTGAACTGTGGTAGTTACTATATATTCTACTCATCTTTTTCCATAGTGGAAAACTTTTCCTATGATTTGAATTTTTCATACATTCAATAGTTTTTTTCCTGTTTATCTGTCTGCCAGAGCTGATGTTTTCTTCTTTTGCTCAATGTTTTCATATCTTTCATTATAACTATCTGACTGAGAAGTTAATAAAAATTGATGTTGCTCTTCAAAAATTTCATTTATTTGGTATTCTTCATTTTCATTGTTGCCTATACTATTCGCATTCTCAGGTTTTTCCCCCCTAATTCTTGCAATTCAAGGACTGAGCAATGAATGAGCAATCCATTATGGAATTTTTCTTTTGTGTGTTCACTATTAAAAATGGTGTATTGTGTAAAGACTATACTTTTGGGCCTCTTCTCCAAGACTGGTATGGTTGAACCTGTTAGTAGCAAAACATCCACCAGCATAGCTCCCAGTGAGGGGGATTATGATGATTATATTATCCATGATAATTATGGCTTGGTATTGCTCAGGGCTATTTTTGAAACCTCAATTCTTTTAAAATGCATAAAATCACTGGGAGAAATTATGAAGAACATGGGCTGAGCTATTAGTTACATGCAGATGATACCTAGCTTTACCTGTTCTTCATTTAATAAAAGTGAGGGAGTCAGCATTTTAAACCAATGCCTGGGCAGTGTAATGGGTTGAATAAGGGACAAGAAATTGAGATTCAGTCCAGACAAGACAGTCAGATATACTGTTTGTGAGTGGTTCATCTGTCTAATCAAATAGGGGATCACCATGGAAGGAACACCACCTTCTCCAAAAGGTTAAAATGACCAAGTAGCCTCTATGGTTTATTATTATTTATTAAATTTGCCAAGCCAACTCAGGCTCTTACAGAAGGGTAGGAGCCAATCTCACCTCAGGAGGCAAGATATTCCAAAGGGCAGGAGCCTTGGCAGAGAAGGCTGTTCTCTTTGATTTCGCCAGCCAGAATTCCCTGACCAACAGGGTCTGCAGCATGCTTCCTCTGCCGGTATGGTTGGAATAGGCCAGTCTGATAAGGGTGGAATGGTTTCTCAGGTAACCTGGATCCGTGCCATGTAGGGCTTTAAAGATGATAACAAACACCTTGAATTGTACCTGGAAGCAAACTGGCAGCCAGTGCAACTCACAGAACAGTGGTATAACATGGGCCATTCTTGGGGCCCCAAAAACTGCCTGCACTGCCACACACTGCACCAGTTGTAGCTTCCAAATGCTCTTCAAGGGTAGTCCATGTAGAGCGCATTGCAGTAGTCCAGAATGCTTTTCATCAGTTTTGACAAATACCCTGATTGGAACAGCTATACACAATCTTTCAACCTCTCTTTTGTAAAACTTTTATCTTTTCACTATTTTGGGTGTTTAGAACCTAGATTGCTGCAACAAATGGGAATTTTATATTGCTGTTCTTTTCTATGTAAATTATATATAGCTTGTATGTTGTTTTTATGCTTTTATATTGTTTCTATATTGTTTTACATTTTATAAATAAATATAAATACAGTGTTAGCAATATTAACAGTAAGACTAAATAATTTATGTTATATCAACAAATATGACACACAGGAAGAGTACTGTTTTATTAATGTATTCTCAAAAGCACTTCAAACATACTTTATTTCCTGAGGAATACTTAATCAATATAAAAAGGACTTTCCCACACCTTCTTGTTATCTATGTGTCAATACCTGTAAGTGTGACGGAACATTCTTTCAGGGTAGGTATTGGGTGGAGCTTGCCAAGAACTTTCCCCAGATTTGGAAATACAAATGTTTTATAGCTATTTCTTTGTTCCTTGCTGCAAGTCATTTTAAGATGGCCTTTAGCCAAGTCGGTGATAAGCTCCGATCACAGCAGTCATCTCAATCTTATTGCCTGAAAATCCAGCTGGAAGAAAAGAAGTATTTCTGGATCTGGCAAATAGGGGTTAAGAATTTATGGATTTCTTTCAGTCATGCTATTGATTTAAAAAGCACCACTGAAAGAAGTAAGGAATAGTATGAATCCCAAAATATTAAACTTTATTTCAGAGTCAAATTAATATATGTAATCATTTCTTACCAAACATCATAACTTTAGGACACTGCAAAAATATTTTTTTTTAATGAAGCACCTTTCTGGTTGCATCTTCAACAACACAATGATTTTGCTCATTCCTTTTTTTGTACGAACAAAATAGGGTCCAATAATTCTGAAATACTGTTTTTGTTGTATAAGCCTTACTCTAAGATCTAGTGAGGTTTTTGGTAATAGTATTTAAACATTTTGTCATTGTTTTGATAAAACTACCATAGACAACCCATGACTCCTTGGGTTGTTTCAGAGATCTTCCCTTACCAGATTCCTCAGTGCCTTCAACAGTGGGAGATTTTCTAACGTACTTGAAAAGTTCTTAAAAATTCAGGGAGATATTCAGAGATGCGTCTGCCTTGAAAGTAGCCTGTGTTGAACTGTATAGCCATCAAACATCAGCAGCTGATCACAGCAAATGTTTTATGACCATTTGTATTATGTCATAACATGCTTCATGATAATTTTTATATCATAAAATGTTTTATAAAATTTGCCAAATTTCAATTCTACGAGAGTCATGGGTTCCCAATTTTGGAAACATTCTGTAAGTTAATCCATTTGAGATACCTTGGTTCAAAACATTTTGCCCTATGATGCACTATTTTACCCAGTTAAAGGTTACAGGCAGTAATCTTTTAATAGTATATAGAAGTTGGGGATCTCCAGGCCTTTATTCCATTTAGTCTTTAAAATCTGCATATCAGATTGTTTTATTGGTAACAGATATTTATAAAAACTGACTATGGTCTTTTTAGTCTGATAGGGTTTAACAATTCCTTCTAATATGTGGCAAGTATAAATTCTGCCAGGTGGGGGAGGAGGGGAATGATAAATAATATTTATCTTTTAATATAGACAAGTCTAAAAACCAATAATCTGCTAGCTGATTTAAAGTAATGATCTCAGTTTCTATCTGGCTCTTCTAGATTACTCTATATAGTGTTTGAAAGCACTTCAAATTGATGTAATAAAGGGGGTACAGCAGCTCTATTATATTTTGAAGCAAAACTTGTCCAATTAACTAAGATGCTTTATAGAAACATTCCAACATTTTAGAATATGCTGATGAAGTAAGGTTCATGTCATGAAAGCTTATGCCTTTTAATAAAATTGGCTAGTGGGGAAAGGAGCTACTCAACTCCTGGGTTTTTGTTATCAGGTCTGATAAAGAACTCTTGGAAATAAGAAATCGTGTAACAATCTAATTGGTTTAATAAATATTGTACCTCACCATGGATAAAAAGTGAACATTGTCATGTTAGTTCATGAGGAAAGAAAACTGAAAACCCAGAGCTGGACAAGACCATCATTAGAAGCAGCCTAAATGCCACAAAGATGTGTGAGTGTAAAGGTTCTCCAGTGCTTTAATTAAACTTGTTGCTGTCAAAATGAATGTTTTCAATAAAGATGAAAGGAATTAGAAGAATGCTAAGGAAACAAAACCATGTCAGCACAGAAACAAGACTGATCAGAGAGATCACATTTTTTCTGAATGACTCAGAGTTGGCAATTGGTTAAATGTTAGTAAAAGTTGCCCTTTCCAACTATTACCACTTAAGCATGCAAAGAATTTTTTTTAATTCAGACCATACCCATATGACATACCAGCCCTTACTCTTTTTGAAAAATTGTACCTTATCCAATCAAAGAGTGATTGAATTACTTTTTAGATGCTCAACATCCTTGACATCTCCAACCTGTCAGGATGTCCCCCAACCATTCCTAGATTGCCTCAGACAAAATAGTTAATCACTCCCCCTGCTGTCTTAGGCTTGGGAGAGGTAGTGTGTCATCCACAGACTGATGAGCTAACAGTCCAAAACTCCAGATGAAGTAATCCATGGTTTCATGGAGACGGCAAAGAAGTCCTCAGTCACCTTTCAGGCCAAAAGTCATCACAAACTGAAACTGAAGCTCCCAGCAATGCCTTCTGAGAATGACTCTTCAAGAAGGAATATCCCACATACCATGACCTCCCACCATGATCTCTCACTTAAGTAAGGAAGGTCTGGTGCATAATAGTAATTATTAGCATCATTTAATTCAAGAATAACTTACTTTAAAAGGACATCACTGTGACCTACTTATGAAGAATAGAAACTACCATTTCTTTGAAAGAAGTGTTGAATTACTTCCTAGATAAATCCAATTAGACTGCCTCATATGGCTGCATTAAGGTGCTATGCTGGACAAGAATCATGTAAACCTGGTTTGCTAAGTCCCTGAATCTACTAAGCAAATAGTTGCTCAGAGGAATAGAAGCATCCCAGCCTATGCTGTACTTGTGTTACAAAGCTGGAGTACAAGCAGAGTATGTTTGTCTGTGTGTGTTTGCTGGGCATGTGGTTATGAAACCTGTAATATAATGCCAAGACACTTAAGTATCCAAGATGAACTGAACAGAGGAACATTAATCTATAGACTTGGCTTGCTAAAATCATGCTGTGGAGAAGGAAAATGTGTGATGACCCCAGCCTGGGACAAGTGGGTTGTATCTTAAGTAAAAGGAAGGGAACAGAAATTACCCTGTGTTTTCAAGCTCCTACATTTTTCCCTGTTCGAGAACTGCCTTTATGTTACAGAAATGACCCAATTCTGAATCTTCCCATGAGTCCATCAAATCCCACTCCGCTCAGCCCCACAATTTCCAGAATGGGCAGAGGAGGTGGCAGCAGAAGCTTGCTACCCTATCTGTGATACAAGACCTGCCCTATAAGGTTGCAGTAAAAGGGTTATTACTTTGAGTCATTTTATCCTGGCTTAGCAGTTTAAAAGTCAGTACAAAATGCCAACTCCGGACTCGAGTGTCTGTAACCAACATTTCCTGATTTCACTATCCTGAAAACATCCCGATAAGGTAGGCCATGACCGTTCCAGGTTTGGTAGATGACGTCGTTGAAGAACATAGTGTATTTTTAAACTACCAAAACTTAAACGTGTATCAGCAGTCGGGAAAAGGGATACACACACCCGCGAGGGAACTGAACTGTGTGGTTTCTTGAAACTGCTAACGTCTCAGAACGCGAGCGGGCGCGGACAGTTCCACCTGTAGCACCTACTATTCAGAGGATCACCGACCAAAGAGCGAAGGATAGACTCTGGCCCTCCCAAAAGCGGCCAAAAGTCGGGGAAGCGCCATTTTCCCCGACGAAATGGAACCGGGCGAGGAAGTAGCCGCGCCCGAGGGCAGGGCGAGGGACTCCTTCCCGGCGACCGCACCGCAGAAGGGCCCGCGCTCTCGCCCAGGGAGTGGGCGTGGCGTCCACTGTCAAGCCCTGCCTAGCCTGGCCCGGCCCCTCCAGCTGGGAGCTGCTCTCCTAGGGGCGCTGGGTGGCTGTACTTCGAATCAGCCTGGCAGTTAGGCGGTCGGCGCTGCACGGGGCTGAGTCTGCTTTGTCTTGGTCCCGGGAACAGTCGCCGCGACATCCGGACGAGCCCGCCCCGGCCACTTGGCGTACTCCGCCTTAAGAAGCGAGTCCAGGAAAAGGCCCGCCTTTACAGCCCCTCCGTCGGGCCCGATAGGAGCGAAGAGAGCGGCGGTGGCAAGCCTTGCCAGGAGCGGTGATGATCTCGAGCGTTGTTCTGGCGGCAGGTAAGCAGGGGGACGGGATGACTTTGCGCCCGAATGGACGCAAACACAAATCCTGGTCGTGAATGTTGGAGAACGCACCTTGTCCTGGAAGGAGTGTGAGAGGGTCGCTGCGTGGACGAAACAGCTGGGGGCTCTAAGTTACGAAGTTGCGTTGGTCGCAGTACATGCTCTCGCCTAAGCGAATACGAGACTTATTTCTGCCTGGTAATGGCACCGAAAATAAAATAAAACATGATTGGTAGTCCATTCACACAGTTGCTTGGCGGTTTTCTGAGAAGCTGCCTGCCGGGTCAGGGCTTCTTTCCACTACTGCCAAATTTAGCTTGTTTTGATAGCTAATATGGGGCTATATGATAGCATTGAATCGCTGGGATGGGTGTATTATTTATATAGTAAAGGGATGCGTTTTGAGCCCCCTTACCCTTACCGAATTCCCTGGAACATTTGAGACTGTAACATTTGAGAGTAAATGTAAATGTAATTTTTAAATTACACGAAATTTATAACAACGTCGATTCTCTGTTGGTTAAATTTATCCTAATTTTAAAAAGGTGCTTGGAAGTATTTTCAGATCCGAATGTTTTTCCACTAGTTGCTATGTCCCTGAGTCTACTAGGCAAATTGTTGCCCAGAGGAATGGAAGCATCCCAGTCTATGCTGTACTTGTGTTACAAAATTGGACTAGGAGCAGAGTATGTTTGTCTATGTGTGTTTGCTGGGCATGTGGTTTTGAAAATATGAGAACACCTACTATACTTAGTGCATTTGTGTGCCATTCACATGTAAGTGAATCTGGCCTTCATTTATATCTTGTTTTGTTCATGCCTTTGTTTTTGTGTTGCACTGTGGTTCTATAAATATCTTTGCCCCTCCTGCAATGTAAGTTGATTTGTGCTGCTCTGTGAGAGCATTACATGACAAATTTCAGCTTTGTTTAAATCATTTTGGATTTTGACTCCAACATTTGGTAATATTAGAATGTCTAAATTTTCTTTCTTTTTTGGGAGAGTACTGAAATGTCCTTAATTCTACTTGTAGTTTGTGCCATCCTGGTGAATGGGGAGGGGACTGGCATACTCCAGAATGAAACTCCCAGGAGAGAAAACAGAGACGACTTGACAAATCTCCATCTCCGCCCATCCCCAAAAGCTTTGGAACATATAGGACAGAAAGATGTTTTGTTATCCAAAGAAGATACCTTAAGCGATCTCCCTCAAGGTATGGCTCAGAATGGTACTATTTCCCTATTACTGTACAAACAGTTGTAGCTGTAAGCAGCATATATATATATATATAAGTGCATGGAAGATCACTGAGACCAATCATTGGTAGAGACTGTTAACCTTGCATGCTCTCTGGAGAAGGAGCATATCTATTATTTCTAGAGATCACTGATTTTACTTACATAGGCTGGCAGTTACTGATTTTGCTTACTTATATCAGTATGTATAATCATACCTACTTTTGAAATCTTGTGGTTTTTGAATGACAGAAATTGTGATTGCTGATGCTAGTTGGTGAATATCTTCAAAGACTTGGGACATCATTCCAATTTATGGAATACGATTTTACTATAAAGGACAACATTGGCTCTTAATAACCTCATTCGGTTTTAAATAGATGAAAAAGGAAGGGCAGACAGGATTTCAGCAGAGGCAACCTGAAATTTATAAATACATTTTAAGGCTATATAAATTCAATAAATAAGTGAAATATGTTATTGTGTTATTTTTTGTGCATGATGTCTTTGATCCTATCTCTGTTTAAAGAACTGGAAAAAAGCCAAGGAAATTCTAGGGAGTGTTTAAATTGTAAACATAAGTAAATATATTTCGGGATGAACTATATAACAAGTCCATATGTTGCACTTTTATAATAGAATAATAGAAATTAAAGCACCTGTATTTCAATGATAGCCATGCGACATGTTTGTTGTACTGCTTTAAATGTTTGTAAATCTAGCAACAGGAATGATTCCTAAGAACAAGCAAGGGAATTACAATGAAATGTTCCATGGAAATTCTTGTCATATTTGCTTGATGTCAAAACGGATTGATAATGTAGTCATTTCTCATTTATATGTTCCGAACTGTTACCCTAGAGGCCCTAATTTGAGTCAGTCACACATTTCAATTCTTATCTGTTATTAGAACTGCTACTTCTCCCACCCACAGCTTTATATGCTCTAGTGAAATATTGCCACTTATTTTCCACAAATCCTGCCACTTGTAGCATATATGTTGTTCTACTTTTTGAATAGCAGAGCAATATCGAACAGCTATATAATCTACTGCTAGTTGGTGCTCTCACCTTTATAGAGATGTAATATGCTTTGGGGCCTATTTTTTCTCCTTCACTAATTTTCCTCTAAGGATTTGCAAACTTGGTGACATCATTTCCCTCCCTCTTCCCCCTCCTCATCCTATTGACAAAATTTCCTTCATCTTAGGGAAACATTTTCTAGCATTGATATTCCATGGCAACAGTATTATTAAATATAACAAAATAAGTAAGGCTAGTTGGCATTTTCACTACTGTATAGAATTAAAGTTCACTGGGAGATTTGAGAAAGGATTAGCTGGTGAATAATGGTCCAGGCCATATAGAACCTATTGCTTATCCCCACATGTTAATTACTTTATGTGTGGGTCTGTCCAGACAGAAATATTAATTTTCCAGTCTGTAAATGCTGTCAATTGATGAGAGGATCCACAAATGACTCACAGTTCCTGTCCCACACAGTGTGGCTCTTCTTACCTTACTGAGTTTAGTCACTAGGGCGAAGTTGTACCATCTGGGGGCGTCTAGCTTGGGTTTCCATTTCATCCTCTTTGCCTATTTATGTCTTGAGACCCTAGTATGCTTTCTGCCAAATACTGATGCCCATGAAATAGTCATAGCAAATGTGTGGGAAGAACACTGAGCTGCTCTTCTTAACTAGGTTGACTATTCAGCATATCTTTGGATCCAGACTTTCCATATAGCTAAGACTGTCTACTCAGCTGACCTGTTTGTTTTAGTCATTGACAGTCCTCAATTGCTGGTGTGTGTGTGTGTGTGTGTGTGTGTGTGTGTGTGTGTGTGTACAGAGATAAAAAAATCACTCGTGCTCCTGCTTTCCTTCTGATTTTTGAGGACTGTGCTATATATTTCATTTACATTTCTGGAGATCTAATAGATATATAGTGGATAATAGAATAGTTCAATACTTCCACTTTTCCCTACCCTTTCCTAGTTGAACTAGGTAAGGATCTATAGCTGGGGTCAGAATAATAAGCAGTGATCTATCCAGGTCTGTCAAATAGGCGGATGCGTCACATGCAGGCCATGTCTACCCCAGCTCCACAAAAGCAAAAAAAGGTCACGATATGTCACATGACACGAACGAGTTTGACATGCGTGATCTATACTCTAAAAACTTCCTCATGTGAAGCTCATCTACTCTTGATAACCCCATGGAAATGCTTTGCTGTTGCTTTCTTCCTTGTTTTTTTCAACTCCCTCCTCTGATCTACAACCCTAGGGCTTCCCGGTTGTCTCTCATCCAAACACAAACCAGGTCTGACTCTGCTTAGTGTTTTTGAGATTAGGTAATCATGCCTCCTAACATTATTACCCTAGTGGGAGTTATGAGCAATTGCAAGTTTGCTCAATAAGAATGATTTCTTTTTGATGTAGTAAACAACTTAGCTATTTACTTTGCCAGTTATGTTGCTGAATGTGTTATGCCTATTCTGCCTCAAGCTTGGTTTCATGGAACTACCAAAGCACAAGCATTACACAATGAAAATCAACACACTTTTATTGTAATTTTACACAATGATACATTCTGTTTTGTTCTTGCAGGAGGAACAATATAAATAGGGTTCTTAATCTTTTTTTCTACTAATTATTTTCCTTTAGATCTTGTCCTTCCATTTTCTTGATGCATGTTGTCCTTTTTTTGATAACATGTTGCATGGGAAAAGCAACTTAACTTTATGTATGACTCCACTGTAAATTTAGCATGCCATAAGTCAGCCATTGGTTAACTGGGGTAGACCTACTTTAGGAGGACTGTGAACAGCATTAGGAAAAAACCCAGAAAAGTTAAAGGCAAAGAGCAGTACAATCTCTTGCTTCTCTGCATTGTGATCAGCATGAATAAAGCAAACCTTGGCATATGTAATTCCGTATGCCTTTTCTGAATGTTCTGAGTGTGTGTATGAATCCTAAATGTATAACTGAAAATTGCAATAATGCCAGAAAGCTCTTGAGGTTGCGCTGTGATTAGAGATAATAGGAATCATTGTGCTTATGTGAGTCTCAAATGGATCCTACTTGAATTCTTCAGCTGTCATTCAGGCAATATAGGCTGTATCCAAATGACAACATGGACCTTGGACATTTTGCAAAATGTGTTTGGGGAGAACACAAGGTTATAGCTTGTTCATCTTACCATGAATATTTAAATGAAACCCCATTTTTAGGGAGAGAGGTACATCATAACTTAATTTTCTAGGAAAAAAATGCATGTGCTAATATTCCTAATCCAATTTGAGCTATAATGCCTGGGATATGCTTCAATATTCTAACACATAATGTAAAATTAGTGTTTTCCTTCTTTTTCCAGTTGCTTTCATGTCCAAGCCGCAAGAACCTGTGACTCCAAATAACGGAGGGAAGAAAAGGAAAAAAGGAAAGGGAAAGAAAAGAGATCCCTGCTTGGGAAAATACAAGGATTATTGTATTCATGGAAAATGCAAATATATTAAGAAACTTAAATCTCCATCTTGTATGTAAGTTACTTATACTATTTATATCCTGTAATAGTTAATTGCATACAGGGAAAACAATAGCTATATTGCAGATTTATTTTCCAGTTAAATAAATTAGAAGGTCATACCGATAATAAGAGAGGAGAGTTGTATACTGAAACTCTCATTTAAAAAAAAAGATTAAGAATAGCAGGATATTCCTTTACATACTGTAACTTACAGTATCATCTAGTACTTAAAATTTTATTGAGAAAAAGCACAGGAAGTTTTTCTTTGTATTCTTCTTTGCAAAGTCATATTCTTTTTTTTTCTTCCATAGAAGAGATCCATATTTCCTATTCATTGTATATTAGGTCCCAAAATATCATGTGGGCCATGTAGATTCTAGATTTTTAAAATCTGTCAATATGTGTGTCCAGAAATTTTGCTTTCAGAAGGACAATCTTAGCCATTTTAGAAATTAGGAACCAGAAGTAACAGAAACATTTTTACTCAGAATGGAAAAATTGGTACATATGAAACTGCTCAGAATATTGATACAGGCCTCTTTTGATTCTTGCCTGGGTTTCATTAGAAATGTTTTGGTGCCTTGTAAGTTAGAGAATCTGAACATGATGCTCTTTTGATTACATATTACTGAAATGGTTTGGATTTATTTGAAAAATATATTCCCTACCCCTCCATCCCTCACCCCAAGATGATAGATGACACAAGCAATAGAACAAAGTCAAACTAGTATCTTAAATTTAGAGAGAGCTTAGGAGAGATTCCATGGATGAAAATCTTAAAGGGGAAAACAACCAAGAAGCTTGGGAAACTCTGAAAAATGAGATTATAAAATCCCAGTCTAGCACAATACTGCCACTGAGAAAGAAAAATAAGAGACCCCCAGGCGAAACCAGCATGGTTGCATAAGGAATTCTCTGATAAACTAAAAAACAAAAATGACAAGTATAAAAAATGGAAAGAATGACACATAACTAATACGGCAAGAAAATAGTAAATTACACCTATCCACTCTAGACGAGTTTAAATCACCAACACCAGATGGATTACATCCCAGGGTTCTGAAGGAGCTGGCAGATATGATTTTGGAACCACTGACACATATCTTTCAAAGATCCTGGAGCACCGGGAAACCACGAAAGGACTGGAAAAGAGCTGATGTTGTTCTATCTTCAAAAAAAGGGGGAAAAATGATGCAGGAAACTACAGACCAATCAGCCTGACATCAATACCTGGGAAAATTCTAGAAAAAATAACGAAGCAGCGGATTTGTAAGCACCTAGAAATGAAGAAAACAATCACTAGAAGCCAGCATGATTTGTTAAAAACAGATCATGTCAGACAAACCTTATTGCTTTCTTTGATAAAGTGACTAAATTAGTGGATCAGGGAAATGCTGTGGATACACTTTACTTGGACTGCAGTAAGGCATTTGGCAAAGTAGACCACAGCCTATTTCTTGTTAAGATAGAACAATGTGGGATAGACAGTACCACCATCAGATGGATTCACAATTGGCTGACCAACCACACTCATCATGTAGTCCTCATGGAACTACATCTACATGGAGGGAAGCATGCAATGGGGTACTACAAGATTCTGTCTTAGGCCCAATACTCTTCAACTTCTTCATAAATGATTTAGATGAAGGGTTAGAAAGAGAGCTCATCAAATTTGAAGACACCACCAAGCTGGGGGAAATAGCCAACACAAGTATAGAATAGGTGGCAACTGGCTCAACAGCAGTAATTGTGAGAGAGATCTAGGAATTCTAGTGGCCAATCTCTTAAGTAGGAGCCAGGAATGTGTTGCAGCTACTAAAAAAGGCCAATGCTGTCCTAGGCTGCATCAACAGAGGGACAGTATCAAGTTCACACAAAGTGTTAGTACTACTTTATACTGCAATTGTAAGACCACACTTGGAGTATTGTGTCCAGTTTTGGTCACAAAAAAGATGTTGAGACTCAAGAAAGAGTGCAGAGAAGAGCAACAAAGATGATTAGGGTCATAAACCATACAATGAACAGTTGCAGGAACTGGGAATGTCTAACTTAATGAAGAGAAAGACTGGGGGTGACATGAAAGCAGTCTTCCAATATTTGAGGGGCTATCACAGAGAAGAGGGGGAACCTATTCTCCAAGGCACTTGAGGGCAGGATAAGAGCTTATCAAAGAGAGATCCAAACTTGAATTAAGGAGAAATTTCCTGTCAATGAGAACAATTAATCAGTGAAACAGCTTGCCTCCAGAAGTTATGGGTGCTCCATTATTGGAGGTTTTTAAGAAAGAGACTGGACAGCCATTTGTCCAGAATGGTATAGGGTCTCCTACTTGAGCAGAGAGGTGGACTAGAAGATCTCCAAGGTCCCTTCCAACTCTATTATTCTGCCATTCTATGACAGTTGATTTAGGTTGCCAGATGACATGAAGATAGATGGTTTGGTGCAACAAACATGATGGACAAGTGATGTGTGGAGCTATATAGTGCTTGACTATGAATGTCAGAGAAAGCTGCCTGATTCACATGCAACTCTAAGCCACATATGCATCATGTACACACGTAGGGGGGATTGAACTTGTGGTAAGATACTGTGGTGCTGTTTTCATCACTCTGACAAAAGTAGTGAGTTATTGGGTGCCACTGCACAAATCACATGAATAGTGGCCAGGCTAATCCTTTGCTCAGCCACATTTTACTATAAATATAGATAGACCACAATTGGGATAGAGCTTCAGTCACTAAATAATGTGGTTATTAATGTGGTTTTTGGAATGGATGTTAAGTAAATCACACAGTCATTAAGCAAATCCTGCTTCCTCCATTGACTTTGCTTGTTGGAAGCCAACTGGGAAAGTTGCAAATGGTATCACATGACTCTAGGACTCTCCAAGCATTATGAATAAATAGCAGTTGCCAAACTCCTCAATTGTGACTGTACTGGTCGTAAGTGTGAGGACTAGTCATGAATCACTTTTTTCAGTGCCATCATAACTTTGAAGGCTTGCTAAACAAATGGCCATAAGTTGAGGACCACTGCTAGCTCCTTTTCAGCTAATCCAGGAGCTGTTAAAATGTTGTAATGGGAACAATTGTGTCTGTTTTGCCACTGCACCTCTATACCTAGAACCAGAAGATTAAATAAAGCATTGTTTAACTCTCATCGGAGCTGTGTCTATGAGGATTCTCAATTATCCTGGTCATAGTTGTATCAAAAGTGGTTTTTACTTTGAAAAACACACCAAGGAATCCCTCAGAACTTGTGGATATCCTAACTGGACTTCATCAAATCCAAAAAAAGACCCAGCATGAGCTCCTCTACTCCTCTACTACACACAAGGAAGAGAGTAACAAGCAAAGCAACATTGTCATTCCATATGTTGCTGGAATATCTGAAAAGCTCAGAAGGATTTTCAATCAATATCACATGCCTGTACATTTTAAGCCCAAGAATACATTAAGGCAGAAATTTGTCCACCCCAAGGATAAAACACCTAGACACAAAGAGAGCAATGTGTTATATGCAATGCAATGCAGTGAGACATGTGCAGATCTGTACATTGGTGAACCAAAGCAACCACTTCACAAGTGCATGGCACAACATAAGAAATCTAACCCATCAGGACAAGAGTCAGCAGTCCATCTGCATTTGAAAGATAGCGGTCACTCTTTTGAAGACAGCAAAGTCCACATTTTGGATAGAGAGGACAATTGGTTTGAAAGAGGGGTAAAGGGGGCCATTTATGTTAACACTGAGTAGCCCTCTCTCAACAGAGGAGGAGGGATAAGACACTCTCAATTTATCCCCAGTTTACAACACAGTCCTATTGGCTGTTCCAAGAAGATTTTACACCTCTGACTCAGGTGACCCTGAGGGCACAGATAAAACCCCAAGTAACCACAACGATTCTCAGAGAGTGTTAAGACCAGTTGACTGCAAAGAAAATACAATCTTTCCATTCCCCACCCCATCCATCCTGTCAGAACCTATCATTCCCCCTAATCTCAATTGTCAATAATTGTCCTTCCATCTCCAACACCATCCAATACAGCTAATGAAGCTTCCAGGATAGGAAGCGAAACGTCTTGTTTTTCCTCAAAAATCAATCTAATCACTTTTCAAAATAAAAACCACTTTTGATATTCTCATATCCAAGTCCTGGAACAATAGAAAGCATGAGAAAGAATCTTAAAACTACCCTCGCCTTGACTGTGTCAGGTATAAGTTGAAGTAGAGAAAGCTTTGACAGCTTTCAGGATTCTGTTACACTATCCTAACCATTATCCAAGACTCTTAATAGCGCCAGTTTCCTGACCTTGCCTACCTTGAAAGGGTGGTAAGAATACACACAATGAAATTAAAACAGAAGAAAAACTTCTGCAACAGCTCTATATATAAATGTACACCTTTCATTAGGACAAACAATGCTATAAAACTCACCAAGCAGCATTATGAATCATCCTACTACTGCTATTATGTTACAGTATGTAAATGCAAACTCACATTCCAGTTGCAAATATGAATTTGACGTGTCTGTCTGCTTATGTATGCATGCACATTTCCATAAAAATAGAATTTAAAATGTTACAAGTATTTACAGACGTACTATTTGTGACTTTGAAACTAAGTCTACTCTCAATATGGTTTAGCATGTCATGCAAATACATTCTTTTTAGGAAGCATATTTCTGTCTGAAAGAAATATTTTAACTTTTCTTACTATGGAAAGCAATAAAGTGAGAAATAATCAGTGAGAAAGTATGAATCAGCGAGTGAGAACTGGGAACCTATGAATACTGTACCTTGCTAAGCCTATTCTTTGATCATTGGAGAATAAATGTTTAGGCCTTACAGCAGGGGGATATGCAACATGTACAGTTGAACTCATGAGGTGGCC
Source organism: Thermophis baileyi (assembly GCA_003457575.1). NCBI lineage: Eukaryota > Metazoa > Chordata > Lepidosauria > Squamata > Dipsadidae > Thermophis > Thermophis baileyi. The sequence goes on from QLTV01003124.1 coordinate 887,695, forward strand.
AATTCCCAGAGAAACAGGCTTCTGAGAAAATCACGAGTGGCTAACCACAGAGGAAAAAAGGCATTGGCTGGAAGGTGAATTAGCTTCTTGGGATGCTATCTGCCAATTAACAAGATACTAGAGGCAAATGCTTTATTTTGTTACATGCCTGCGTGATATTTTGATATTAAAATAATATTTGAAAAAGATAGGGAAGCGATGGGTTGTCTGGGGCACATTAATGTTCATGGGCATCACATTGTCTACCTCTGTCTTATAAAGGTTTCAATACTTCCTGTGCCTCTGGTGGGGCTGCAAGTTGGCATTTGCACTATAATTTTATAAATTCTTTGTACAATAACAGTTCTACAGAATTATAAATGACACACATAAAATAAATAAAACAATAACAATTCTAAATAACAATAATAACAAATTACTTCTGTTTATAAGAGTATCCTCTGCAGCTTGGCCTGGTTAAAACCTAAATAGATTTTCAGAAATCTTCTGGAAAAAAACCCTTTGTAGAATTAATTTGTTGACTGTAAATATTTTTTCACTCTTGAATGAATTAATATGTATGCTTAGGACGTCAGTATATAAAACAATCTGTATAGGGTGTACAGTCAGAACTGAAAATCTCAACAAGAAAAAAGTGGAGAAGAGACTTGATGGATTGTACATTGGGAACAAAGCTTTTTTTTTCATTAAACTTAGATGGAAGTAGCCATGTGTATCAATAACAGATGTTATTACAGCCCTATGGAATAAGCTTCATGTATTGATTTTTAAAATTCTTAATTCCTAGATGCCAGGAAGACTACCATGGGGAGAGGTGCCATGCTCTTAGCCTTCCAGTGGAAAACCGCTTTGATGGTTACGATCGTACAACTATCCTGGCAGTTACAGCAGTGATTCTGTCATCCCTGTGTCTTATCATCATTGCAGTATTATTGATGCTGAGGCAAGTAGTTTAATAGGGTTGAGATGTGTGGAGACATAGAACTGCCTTCAGCTTATTATGATTTGGAAATCTGGTCTCATGAAGGAAGAATGTATGCATTTATTTGTATAATCTCTGTTTTTCTAAGGCTCTCTGAGAGGTTTATATTTATCTATAGCCTCTTAGCCAAGCCTATAGCATTTTGATGATAGAAATACGGCATGTGCTTTGTGACCATTTTCTGAGTGTCTCTAAAGCAAATTAACTTTAGGATTTCTATCGAATCTGAAGGAGCGTGGTGGCTGAGCAGTTAAGACACTGGGCTTGTGACCAGAAGGTTGGCAGTTTGAGACTAAGTACCACATGACGGAGGGAGATTCCATTACTTGCCCCACTCCTGCCAACTAGCAGTAAACAGTAAATGCATTTAGATAAATAGATACTACTTTGGTGGGAAGATAACAGCATTCTTGTGCGCCTTTGGCATATAATCATGCTGGCCACATGACTATGGAAGTGTCTTTGGACAATGCTGGCTCTTTGGCTGTAAATTGGAGATGAGCACTGCCCCTTAGAGTTGGGCATAACTGGCAGAGGAAACCTTTACCTTATGGAATCTGAGCTTCAGAAAAGATTGACAGATCCAATAAGTTCTATTAAATATGCACAAAAGTTTGTAGCTCTTGCCTGCTTCAGCTTCCCATCAACCTTAAGGATCTTTTCTGAATGGAAACTTAAAGTGATATATTTGCCTAAGCCTTTCTACAGAGTATACCAGAGTTTAGCTGATTTTTTAAATTCTATTTCGCCTTAATTTGATTTCAATACAACCTCTGAGAAAGGCAGATTATATCTTTATGACAAATAGTTGATAAAACATGCAGAGAATTTGAATCCTGTTTTTGTTCTTCTGCTTTGACCATATGACTTTAGAAATTATATTAAATAACTTTTTTCATTATTGAGTGACAATCAGGACACCTCACATGAAGCAGCTGGTAAAGGACTAAAGTCCAGTTTTAGTGCAAAGAATTCAATATTTTGTGGTGGTTCTATCCCAAAAATGCAGGATGGGATTTCCCATATTACATCTTCAAGTTTAGTAATGGAACAACCATAGGTCCTCTTTGAATATCTGTGTAAGTTTAAAATTGGTTTTAATCGTGGCTCCTCTTTTTCCGATTTTCTAGATGTCATAAACAAGGAGTATATGATGTAGAGAATGAAGAGAAGGTTAAATTGGGCATCACTGTCAGTCAATGAACTGTCCAAGAACTGCAAGGTAACCCTTTCAGCATATAATATCTGGGTAAACTTGGCCTTCTGTTTGTTGGTATGAGGAGAGACTATTTAATGGGTTGGTTCTTTCCTCTCATGTGGCAGATCAACATAAAAAGGAAATGCTTATCATACTGGGTTAGTCATAAGAATTTCTTTAGAAACAACTTTTAGAATCCAGAGTAAATGTTACTGATTGTTTCTGCTGTTGCATTTTGTCTCACAGGGATCTACTTAGTTGTGATGAACTACAGTAGTTGTGAGGCATGGGAGAGGAAACAGAACTGTTACAAAAGAGACACCTCAGCCCAAGGGAGGGAAAAGTGTAAGAGTAAATCTGTCTTAATTATGCCATGTCCAAGTTTATCTGGAGAGCTGCTTTAGCAGGCTTTCTAGTTTCTATGCTTTACTCTACCAACAATATACCGTACTTTTCGGAGTATAAGATGCACTCCCCCCCCCAAAAGAGGGTGAAAATTTGGGTGCATCTTATATACAGAATGTAGCCAAAAACGCGAGGCACAGAGGCGGCGATGGTCTGTGGCAATCCCTGCAGCCTGGAACAGCTGATTGGGGGTATTCCGGGAGGCCGATCCACCCGCCAATCAGCTGCTCGTGCTAAATCAGGCTGCCATAATGTGCTGGCTGTTTGCTATTTGCTGCAAGGACTCAGAGTTTGCAGCAGCAATCACATCCAGAAAGCACACACAAGTAACAGATTCAGCAGGATTCAGTAACTTCTCTTTATATATAATATAACACATAAAGTAAATATACAATACCAAAAGCAGGTTTTCCAACGTGGTACCGTAGTAATATACAAGCAAAACACAAGCAGAGGAGAGGAGTTTCAGTTTCAGTTTTGAGCAGCAGACTAGTTTAGAGCTCAGCACAGACTCAGAGCCACGCCCAGGCTCCTTGCTGTCTCCTTCCTTGTTGCTCACACAGCAAATACTGTTTCAGTTTCCAAACAGCCCTCAACTCTCTCACACACTGACAGGATGCTAGCCAGATGAATACCATGGATGCTGGTAGGCAGAGGCATAATTTTTTTTTCTTATTTTCCTCCCCAAAAACTAAGGTGTGTCTTATACTCCAGAGTGTCTTATACTCCGAAAAATACAGTAGGTCTTTCCAGAAATCTAAGTAGTCTTGATTTCTGAGTTTGTCTGCCTCCCAGGGCTTGACACCAGTCAACTACTTTGCTATTGCAATCCAGGCACTTACTTTTCCCCCCTGAAAATTTCTGCAGTCAGGCACATTTTTTTTACATATACATTATTTACCCCTCTTTGCCATTCTATGGCAGCTGCTATTTCCCATTTCCATTGCATTCCTTCAGCTACTGTAGACCACATTTTAGAGTATCAAAAATAAATATTCTGTTTTTCCTTGGAGGCCATTTCCTTTACGATGATCTTGGATTTTGAAGATACACATAATCCTCTGATGCGATTTCCCTAATCAGATTAAATCCTTTAAAAGAGTATAACTGGATCTGTTGTAGGAGGTTAGCAGGTTGAATGTCATTAGTTCTGCTGAACTCCATGAGAATGCATCAATATAAGCCTCCAGCCAATTAGTTTGCATTAACCCTGAAATAGCTCTACTTTATCCTAATTCTGTTTGGAGATGGCCGTCAATATTATAGTGTAGAGTCATTAAAAATTAGTATTATAAATCAAATGATGTGTAAATGATTTGTTTTAACCTGAGGCATCCTTTTATTACAAATCCAGGTTTAAGCAGTGAAACAAGTTCTACATTCACAGTTGAATGGATAATACTCTTTCTAGGACACGCTTAAAGAGGAACTTGTACGAATGAGAACAACTTTGTTTCCAAGGAGATAATGCTTTGTTAAAGAAGCAAATCATATCTCTAAATTGAAAGAATTCTCTGAGAGACAGAACCACATTTATTCGCAGAGGACTTGTTCACAATGTGGAGCTACAACCCGAGAAGATTTGAAATTTGTCTGCTTACCAGTGGAAAATGACTTTGGCATGAACCAAGCAAACAATGAACCAGGCAACTGGATTCTTTAGAAAACTGTTGCTGAATAGTGCTCTGAAAAACTGTGAAACACTCTCCTGAAGAGATCTACTTCTTGAACTTTATTTAATCCAAAAAATATTTAACAAGATGCTTCATTTTAAGTTATATATTTATTTTAGATACAATGTACATGTTATTTATTTAAGACTTAATCCTGTAGTCCTGAAATCAACAGGAAAGACAGGAGTATTGCGCAGTGTACCACTCTAATAAATAACCTTTCTTATGCTTGCTGGCGCTTGAATCCTGATTTAGAGATTAAAAGTGAAAAGCAACTATTTTTACTGATACAATCTTATAATATCTAACAATTGCCAAAATATATGCAGTCTGGACTAAAATTCTTATGGCAAATCTTTGATTCTTTAGTAAATTTGGCATTCTGAAAACCTCAGAATATTTCCTCTAGAGCAGTTTTTAAAATGTTATCTAATCCTGTCTCTATTGCAGTTGTATTACTGATGGTTTGACAATGCTGAATTCTGCATAGTGCTTTTTCTAAAGACATTTTAGGTCAGCATGCAAAGCATTTGAACCTCAAAGCAGATGTTTTGCTTTCTTTGATTTATTCTTATGTTTTTATATGCTGTTGTGTGTTCTTGTTAGCCACCAAGAGTCCTGTGATTGTGACAGCAATGGATGGATGGATGGATGGATGGATGGATGGATGGATGGATGGATGGATGGATGGATGGAAGGAAGGAAGCTAGACATTCTGGAAGTGTTCAAAACAACTCTGTGTTGAGCTTGGAGCAGGTGCTTCAAGTTCCAAATGAGACGGATGGAAACTGAACATTTCCAGAATGAACCAAAAACTATAAATGTGTTAAGCACACCTGTATTCTTTTGCAAATGGTAACAAATATACATTGCCCATGGTGGATTTACTACTAAGGAGATAAAGCTGAGTTTTGCCCATTCATTTCTGACCCCAAGTAAGAATCAAATGAGTAAGAATAATGCAGAAACTAGGGGAAAAGTTTTACTTAAGCTTCTTTCAGACATACTTATTTTGTATATTGCTGAAAGTTATACTTTGGGTGGGATTTTTTTGCATGGATGTATTCAATTTAGATACATCATTATTAAATTAGCAAGAGATTTGCCTTTTATCTCATGTAATCTAAGTAATGGGTATCTTACATGCTAAACTATAATTAAGTTAGATTAGCATGAAACCACCTGCTGTAATATGTAAACCATTGTAAACTTTTTATGAATTAGCATGTAGTATAGTTTTGCTTCTTTTATGATGTATGCTTAAGCTTTATGCTAAAGCATTGAACTGAATGTTTACATAGCAGAGTGAAACATTTTTGTATAATACATTTTGTATAATGGCACATTAAAAAGGAAACCTTAAATTTATGTGTATTCTTTTCCAGATAACTTATAGTAGCAGCTGACAGACAGCAGGTAAGGTGGCAGAAGGGTGAAAAGGAAAGAGGAATATTCCAGGAGGTGGCTTTTGTTTTCCATTCCTACGTAGTACAGTGTACCTAATTTAGCTTTTGTTTATTCCTGAAGTCCATCAAATCTTCTCAACCAATAGGAGTTAATCATCTAAACTCATTTGAATTACATAATAATGAAGAGATTCTCCCATATTTTTATGTAGTTAATATTTGATAGGGTGATCTCTTTAGGATATCACAAATCTCTGCATAGTTATCATCCTACTCATCCCATTCAGCAAATTAGCAACCTTTGTAGTGTTGCTGTCACGGTTCCAAGTAATAACCCCAAAGCAATCAAAACTCTGAGGCCTAGAGTTTCCTCAAAGCATAATTTTATTTGGGATATCATATTGGCACAGCTCGTGAAAACCCGACTCTGAAGGACCCAGGGTTTTCCCCACGCAAATCAAAACCCAAAGTTCTTGCCCCCAGGTCATATGTCCATCACATGGTCCAATCAGGTCGCAGTCCCAACTCCGGCTGGCTCTGGTCCATGCCCTTCCAACACCTGGTAGAGCGATCTTGGCTCCCACGGGAAAGAGTGCTATTTTGGCTACACATCCCCCAGCTATCTCTACCTCCCCCCTCACGTTCCCACAGCTCCACCCGGCCTCGCTGTGGCAGCCCTGAAGATGCTCCCAAAATGGCTTCAGGGCTGACAGTTGCCTTGACTAAAGTCTATTACTAACATGGCTTGATATTCTTTCTCCCTCTATATCAGTTCCAGAGTGTAGAAGCCCAGCTGTGCCCCTTTTTTGTCTTGTAGGGTGTTCAAATCCTTTCAGTTGGCAGGATCATTATCCTGTTAAATATTCTTCATCCAGGATGCATTTGTTCTCTTTCTTCTGTTCTTCAAAGAGGGTCGCTCAGGATCCTGTTGACAAAAGACTACAAGCTAGGAAGTCTTTAGGGTGACTTAGCATCACACACAGGCTAAATGCAAATAGCAATAGCAATAGCACTTAGACTTATATACTGCAGTTTACAGAGTCAGCATATTGCCCCCAACAATCTGAGTCCTCATTTTACTGACCTCGGAAGGATAGAAGGCTGAGTCAACCTTCAACTGTTGAGAATCGAACTGCCAAACTGCAGTTAGTAGAATTAGCTGCAGTACGGCATTCTAACCTCTGCGCCACCAGTGCAATCATCTTGGGATCAGTAATATTCCATTCCCAGAGCAGGGAGGGCTGCCATTCTCATTCATAAACCTCCATTATAATGGGTTTAAATTGCTTATTCTGCTTGTTGTCTTCTTTACTTTCTGTATTATAAAACTGTATCCAGACTGTAGAAAAGTTGCATACTGTTTGCATCTCTGTATTCTTTTTGTTTTGTTCTTCCAAGTGTCTTTTTCAAATCTTTTGTCCTAGTTGTATTGTGGGAAGCATTGAAGCTGCACATCTGTCTCTGCTTTTCCCATTTCCAAAGGGCTTTTGACTGAATGTTCATTTGATGCATCTTTTTTCTTTTTGTGATTCATTGTTTTTTTCCGCATTACTCTTAATGCAAGCACTTCAAAACATCTAGCTACTTTAGAATTATACATTCACTGGTTTTAAATTGAATGGTGAATCCTTTCATTATTAAACCTATTCTACAAGCTTTCTCAAGTCTGAAACCTAGGACATCTTTCACAATTACAGGATAATAATGGCATTTCTCTAGGTATTACATTTCAAAATTTCTAGCATTTTCTGCTTTACTGCTATCAATAAAGTAAATCTTTCCTTCAGTATACAATTTTGTAGAATCAAGATCAGTTAATCAAATATTGCTGTGTACTAAAACCACTACAGTACTCCACACTATACCTTTCACTATACCTTTAATTAATGTATCTAGTTCTTTGTAAATTCCTTTATGTCTCTTTGCTTTCAATATTGAATTTGCTTCTTCCAGTATCTGGCTTTCTTAGATTTAAAACAATTTTTGTCTTTGTTTTTTATTCTGATTGTAATTTCCTCCCAGCTTCCTTTCCCTGTAGGAATCCATTTCCCTTTCCCTAACACTGTTGTTAGGTCTGCTTGGGGAATTTGCTTCTAACACATTCATAAAGGTACTGCGTATTTCAGGATAGCCACTGAGAAGTCAACCTTATACATGACTGCTTTTTTTCTTTCATCAATAATATGCAGCACGTTTAGCATTTACAGTTTTTGTTCCTACATCTCTTTGCTATTCTAAAGCTTCATCTACTATATTTTTTCAGGAAAAGAACCAGGGGGGGACATTCAAATTTTCCCCCTACCGGTTCGGTGGGCGTGGCTTGGTGGGTGTGGCCAAGCCACGCCCACCAAGCCACACCCACAGAACCGACAGAAAAGTTCGGCCAAGTCTTCTAGCGTTCAACCTGGCTGCAACCCTAACCCTTCTCATGTTTGCTTTGTGTGTATGAGCCCAAGAAGGAGGAGGGAAGGAGTGAGTGGGAGGGGAGGGGCAGGGCGGGGCCAGTCAGTGATGCGATTTACCGGTTTTCCAAACTGCGCATAATCGCCACCACCAGTTCTATAGAACCTGTCCGAACCTGCTGAATTTCACCCCTGAAAAGAACCCTTGCTAATGAACTTGTTCTTTCATACAGCTTCTGTGAAGTTTCCAAATAACCTTTGCTCTGTTCTCATTTGTTTGCATTTACATCTTTAGCTAATAGATTTCACAGTAGTTTTGCCTTTCTGGTTTTTTAATCCCATTGTTCAGAATTTTCTAATAAGCTTTCTTTAGTATTCCTTAAATTATCATTGGATATAAGCATATAACAGATTTCCTTCACTTTCTGCTAAGATTATGTTCTCTCCAAACCTCACATAAAGCGAGACACTGATGTTTTAGACAAGGATTTGGACAATTTGATGGTAGTTTTGGTTCCATAGTAACAATAGTAGTTACTGCAGTTATGGAAATAAGTGGAAAATGGAATATACAATAAAAGGGACACACAACACAACATTAAATGTGTGAACGGCGGAGAAAGGGATTTGGGATGAAAAATATTCAGCTTTGGACAGGAATAAGTCCTGACATATTTCCACATTTTGGGAACTAATTGACTATGCTGGCATAAATAACATAATAGTGATACTTAGTTTTGCATAAAACAAATTTGGGATGAAAATGATCAAGCACATAATAGCAAAATTGCATAAAGCAAGGAAAAACTCTATACCTCACATTTCCACAGTTGTTAATCTGATTTATTTATCTTTGCAGTTGTAAAATCTGTTCTACTGATCATATTTGCTTCTTTAAAACATCCTAACATAAAATAACTCTTTGCTGAATGTTCATATTTTACATATGTGTTTCATCCAGTCAACTTTTAATCATCAAAATAAATTCTCAGATAATCTGGGCTTGTTATATCTACTCAAGTGTTTTTATTCCAGTATAACAGAGTGGGAAGGGATTTTGGAGGTCTTCTAGTCCAATCCCCTGCTCAAGCAGGAAAATCTATACCATTTCAGAAGAATGGTTGTCTGAAATGAAAGGAATTTCATTAATGAGATTTATGCTTTATGAAAGGGATGGGCAACCCACCGTTAAGATGATTGCATTTGATCCACCATTACTCAGAGATTGAGTTGCTGAATTTCAGTCGCGCTTTTGTTCATTTTTTTCTTCAAAATGAAAAAAAGAGACAAGGAATGGGAAGATTATGAAATCACTCCCATTCTTGCTCTTAAACCTATAGATACCTTCCCAAAGTCAGCCTGAAATACATTGTTTCATTTCTATTACTAAGCTATAATAACTGATTTCCAGCAATAATAATTGAAAAAAACAGGCAGTAAAATGGTGAATGATATCAAGAATTATATAGAGAAGCACCAACACTCCATATCTATATCACACCAGAATGAAATTTCACTGCCAACTCTAGACTATAACATGGTACTCCTTGAAGGGATCCTATTCCAAGTTCTCACTAGGCCTGATCCTGCTTAGCTTCTGAGGCCAGACAAGAACAGCAAAGAATAGATGGGGGCAGGAACATAATGTCATAAATAATTTAAAAACAAATAGACTGAAGCAATACAAAAGTCCCAGGCAGACTTATATAAAACTTCTTTAAAGCTGCAAAAAAGACTGGCTGTGGGCAATAATACACATAACCAATCCAGTTAAACATCTACCGTAATCAATATATCCAGACACCGCTAAACTTGGCTAGTGTTAATACTTGTCTATTTATGTTGTGTAAACTCAATCCCTTTGATTAATATAGGGTTCAATGTATTTTGTGAAGTCAGAAAATGGGTAAATTTATTGACCATATTAAGTGTGTCATGAGAATGTAGTAACTGTCTCTGGAAAGTGGAAGTGCACTGCAAACACAAATTTGCTGGAAGAGGAAGGAGGAGGGGAGGGGAATCCAAGACTGGTTTCAACTGGCATTGGCTATCTTGTTCTAAGCTGATTTTAAAAGCAGCCCATATAATTGTTAAGTACTACAGTATAATTTTTATAAGTGCATTCTTAAGGAGAAACCACAATTGGTAAAAAGTTCAGGTTGATTTAAAAAAAAAAGCATTTCTACGGTAGTAACTACTGCCCTTAGTTCTAGCCATCTGGGTGTACAGTTACAAGGGCTTGTGGAGATGACAGGAGATGGGGGTACTATTTCCATCTTTATGCCACTCTGCCATCTGAGACATACTGTAGGTTTGTATTACACTAGTATTACACACATTCTCTAATGGACTATGTCAACTGAGAAATACATTTGAGCCCAGGTAGTATGCTAAACCATAATGTGGTTTCTTTTGCTTTTGCTAATCATGATACCATGAACTCAACCCAGTGGTGGGATTCAAATTTTTCTACTACCGGTTCTGTGGGTGTGGCTTGGTGGGCATGGCTTGGTGGGGTGGCACCTTGCTGTGAGTGACATTGAGTTGGCCACACCCACTCAGTCACATGACCCCCACCAAGCCATGCCCACCAAGCCACGCCCACAGAACCGGCAGAAAAGGCAGCTCCTGCGGCCTGTCCCTTTATGGTCCCCCCTCCCCTCTGCGTCAAAGTACCTTAAAGGGACACCACAGTCCAGCTGCTTTCCAAGCAGCTCCGCTGCGAATCCGTCCCTCCAGCGCAGCAGGCCGTTCTGGCCAGGTCTGGCAATGGGGTGCGGCCGCGCACGCGCACCGGCAGGCAATGGGGTGTGCATGCACGGCTGGCAAGAAGAACAGGGCAGCAATGGCGACGGGACTTCAGGCCTCTTTTTCGGCCTGTAGTTTTCGGCGCAATAAGCCTGCAGCCACCGCCTCTTTTTCGATGCAAGAAACCTCTTTGCCAGCCGGAACTGAGCCAGCAGCGGCGGCTGCAGGCTTCTTGTGCTGAAAACTACCAAAAACTACAGGCCGAAAAAGAGGCCTGAAGAAGTCCCGTCGCTGCCGTCGCCGTCGCCGCCCTGTTCTTTGCGCCGGCTGCACACGCACACCCCATTGCCTGCTGGTGCCGCTCATGGCCAGATTCAGTCAGGAGAACAGCCTGCTGCACCGGAGGGATGGCGTCGCAGCAGAGCTGCTTGGAAGGCAGCCAAAAACTACCGGCGGCTGGAGGCTCACTAGCCAAGCCTCACCAGGGACCCCCACCAAGGCACGGACAAAGGTGAGTAAGGCAGAGGGTGAGCAGGTGGCATGTGGGTGGAGACCCCGGGGCAAGGCTGGAGCTGGGGAATGGCGCGTTCCCTGACCCGGCCAAGGTGAACGGCGAGTGGGCAGAGGCTCCTGGGCAAGGCCGGAGCTGGGGAATGGCGCGTTCTCCAACCTGGCCAAGGTGAACGGTGAGCGGATGTAAGCTCTGGGGCCTCAGGGAATGGCACGTCCCTGGGTCCCAACCCAAGGCAAAGGGCGAGCGGGTGGCATGCTTACCTTTGGTGAGCAGAGCGGATGAGGTGCGGAGGCAAGGCGAGGCGATTAGCTGGGTTGCGTGGCGAAGGCAACATATATAGGGGGGGGTGAAGGGGTGAGCGGGGAGAGGGTGGGCGGGGTGAGTGAGCAGCGAGCGGGCGGGCAGCAAGCAGGCGGGTGGGGGCAAGCGGCGAGCAGGTGGGCAGGGGCGGGGCGAACCAGAGGTGGTATTTGCCGGTTCGGCGAACCAGTCCAAATTTCCACTACCGGTTCGCCCGAACCAGTCCGAACCGGCTGAATACCACCTCTGATTGTGGCTTGTTGAATATGGTTTAGTATGTTATACATGGACTAGTCCATTATGGTTTGTTCAACAAACTAGTTCAGAATGAACTATACATTGACATTGCATTTTAATCCATCTAGTATTGATTGCAAATGTCAATTATTAGGAGAAAGATTGTGCTAAAAGCAGAATTATTAGCTGGGAGACTTATAATCATCTTCAAATGCAAATTTAGAGGAGTAAAAGCATAACATTTTTTTCTCATAAGAAAATATCCCAGAAATCTCCCAGAATATCACAGAAATCTCAGATTGAGTTGTCACCCACTCACATATATCAATGTATTTTCCTTCTGTCCATGAGATGGAAGGAACAGGTAGTCCTCATCACAATTGAGCCCAAAATTTATGTTGTTAAGTGAGAAGAGAAATTTGTTTAGTGAGTTTTGCCCTATTTTATGACTTTTCTTTGTTAAGTGAATCATTGCAGTTCTGAAATTAGTAACACGGTTGTTAAGTGAATCTGGTTTCTCTATTAACTTTGCTTATCAGAAGGTCACAAAAGGGGATCACATGACTCCGAAACACTGCAACCGTCATAAATGTGAACCACATGTCAAGCATTTGAATGTAAATCACATGATCATGGGGATGCTGCAATGGTCATAAGTGTGAAAAATGGTCACAGGTCACTTTTTTCAGTGCTGTTGTAACTTTGAACGGCGACTACATGAACCATTGTAAGTGAAGGACTATCTGTATGTTGTTTTGAAAACCAACATAGCTCCCTCTGCTGTCTTTTTACTGCATCATGTCAATAAGGCTGGTAATGTAACTGCCCACATGGAAAATAACACAGGTTACTTTGTGGGTAGCAGCTGGTTAACCAACTTTCCCACTGACTTTTCATCTCCCTTGCACCATGGCTAAGTGCTCTAGTCCGGCTGAGGAAGCCCTCCCCATTCTTCCCTTGGTTACTTGCTGCTCTTGCCCAGATATCTCCAAGCAGCCAGCATTTTTAACAATGCACTTCCAAAGCAGGGGTGAAATGTGAAATTTTTCCCTACCGGTTTTGTGAGCGTGGCTTATTTTGTGGGCGTGGCTTGGAGGTCAGGTGGGTGTGGCTTCAGGTGGCGTGGCCATATGGTCATGTGACTGGGTGGCCATGGCCAGGTTGTCATGTGACTGGGTGGGTACGGCCAATTTAGCAGTCCATTTTGCCAGGGAGCAGGGGGTTGGACTAGATGACCTCTGAGGTCCCTTCCAGCCTTTGCTGTGCTGTTTCAAAGCATCCTCTGAAGCTGTGTCTAGTGCCAGCCAGGTTTGTGGTCCTCCCTCCATCCCTCCCTCCCTCCCTCCCTCCCTCCCTACTTTCTTTTTCTTTCTTTCTTTCTTTCTTTCTTTTTTTCTTTCTTTCTCTCTCTCATTTAACACCACTTTTCCAAGAAGAAGGAGGTGGCTGAAGAGCTGTTACATTTTTTTTCACATGACATAGAAAAGAACAGTTGGTA
>QLTV01003124.1:920215-936183 GCA_003457575.1 Thermophis baileyi
GTAATTGCTTCTTGCAGCAATCACCTTTTATGTGACTCCATGGCTGCTTTCATATGTTCATCTGTGTGTGGCTTTTAAGTGCAGGTTGGTCCTTGACTTACAACTAGTCATTTAGTGACTGTTCAAAGTTACAATGGCAGTGAAAAAAGTGACTTATGACCATTTTTCACACTTAACGACCGTTGGTCGTTAAGTGTGAAAAATGGTCATAAGTCACTTTTTCACCACATTTTACAAGTTGGCCACTCCCACCCGGTCACACGACCGCCAAGCCACTTCCACCCAGTCACATGGCTGTCAAACCACTCCCACCCAGTCACATGGCTGTCAAGCCACTCCCACCCGGTCACATGGCCATCAAGCCACTCCCACAAAATTAAGCCACGCCCACAGAGTGGTAGTAAAAAAATTTGGAACCCACCCCTGCCCTGGACCAAGGTGCCCGGGGCCTCTCCCATTCTTGCGCCAGGGCTTTAGGAGGGGTGGCTCGTGATTCTTGGCATGGGTTGCAGCCTGCCACCCACTCCTTTATTTGTTTGTCCAAATTGGGCCACCATACATAGCTCCTGGCCAGAGCTTTCATTCTCACCACCCCCGTGTGACCCTCATGCAATGCCCTTAGAATTGCCTCTCGTAGCGACAGAGGAACGAGGATGCGCTCGCCCCACAATAGACACCCCCCTTGCACCGAGATCTCATGTTGCTTGCAAGCATATAGTTTAAACTGTGGGCTAACCGGCCCTTGGGGCCACCCCCTCCACACCCAATTCAAAACACCAGGTCTTTGGCAGAGTGGGCGGCCACCTCGGCCGAGGTGACCAGGCCCGAGTCCAGGCAGTCAATGAGAAGAATGGGGATGCCCGGAGTGGGGCCATCCATGAAGTCAGGCAGGGGGCAGCGGCTGAGGGCATCAGCATGCCCCAGAGAGCGTCCAGGTCGATGGGTCAGCCGGTAGGAGTAAGCCGAGAGGAAGATAATCCACCTGGTGAGCCGGGGTGACAATGAAGCTGGGATAGGGCGGTCCCCTGCGATCAGCCCTAACAAGGGCTTATGGTCCATGACCAGCTCAAAGTCCCTGCCAAACAGGTACTCATGAAACTGCTTCACCCCGGCAACCGCGGCCAACGCTTCCTGGTCGAGCTGGCTGTAATTTCTTTCCACGCTGGAAAGCGTCTGGAAAAGAAATTTTCCACGCTGGAAAAGTAGGCGACCAGAGCCTCCCTCCCGTTGGGCAGCCGGTGGCTAAGCATAGCCCCAACTCCAAAGGAAGAAGCGTCGCAAATGAGGACCACCGGCAAGGTCTCATTAAATTGAATGAGGAAGCTGTCCTCTGACAGGAGGTCCTTGACAGCCGCGAAGGCAGCTGCTTCAACGCGTTCCCAGACCCAGGTAGCCTTTTTTGCCAACAGCCGGTGTAGGGGCTCAGCCACAGTCGCTTTGTTCTTAAGAAAGACGCTGTAGAAGTTCAGCAGTCCCAGGAACGCCTGCAGCTCGGTTTTGTTTGTGGGGGTAGGGGCTTCCCTGATAGCCCTAACCTTGCTTGTGGTAGGGTGGATGCCCGCCCCATTAATGCGATACCCCAGGAATTCCACCTCTGGGACCCCAATTTGGCACTTGCTGCGTTTTACTCTGAGTCCGGCAGTCCTGAATCTGCTTAGGACTTCTCGCAGCCTGTCTTTTAATTGCTGCTCATTGCAGGCAGTGATTAATACATCATCGAAGTAGGGCACAACCCCAGGGATCTTGATTAAAAGGTGTTCCATGATGCCTTGAAAAATCCCTGGGGCTACACTAACCCCGAATTGCAAGCGATGACATTTAAACGCCCCCTATGCGTTACAATGGTTTGTGCCTCTGCCGTAGCGCCATCTACCGGCAGTTGCTGGTACGCCTGCGCAAGGTCTAGTTTGGCAAAGATGGCGCCCAGGCCTAGTGTGTGCAGTAAATGCTGCAGTATGGGCACAGGGTATGCGCTCTGTTGGAGGGCTTTATTGATTGTACATTTATAGTCCGCGCAGATGTGGATAGACCCGTCACTCTTGACAGGGGTCACTATGGGAGTTTCCCATTGCGCATGATCGACCGGTTCTAGGATTCCCTGACTGATGAGTTTATCCAACTCCTGGTCGATCTTAGGCTTAAGCGCAAATTGTACTCTCCGGGGCTTAAGTCTAATGGGGGCTACCTTGGGATCAAGGCTGAATGAAATAGGGTGCCCACATACTTGCCGAGCTCGGCACCGAAGACGTCCTGGAATTCCCGAAGCAGGTCGTCAGCGCAGCCTCCGGACACTGTGTTGATTCCGGTCACTCCCAGGCCCAGGGCATCGAACCAGTCCAGGCCGAGCAGCGTAGGAAGGCACCCACAAACCACCGTCAGGGGCAGGTTTCCATTGAACTTTCCAAACCGCTTGTGGAAGTTTCCCCAGCCTAGCACGGGAATTCGGTTCCCTTGGTAGTCGCTGAGCTTGAGGGGTTGGCTCTGCAGTTGTCCCTTGCAGAGCACTGGGACGGCTTGTTTGACAGCCACCCAGGACATGATAGAAATGTACGATCCTGTATCGACCTCCATTTCGCAGGGAGACTCCTCAATGAGCACAGTCACATGGATTTTTTTGTGGTTAGGGGTGCTCGCCTGCCTGATTCTGGTCTGGTTAGTCTCTGGAGTCCTGGTGCTGTCAGCGCGGCATTTGGGCTGCCATGGCTCCCGTTTCGGTGCCCGTCTTGCTTCAGTTTGGCTGTCGTTGGGAGAAACTCATTTTCCCGATGGCTGACCGGCCCTGCAGACCCTTGCCAGCTACCCAGTCCGTCCGCAATGGCGACAGATGGCGTCCCTGTATTTGCAGGACGCCCTTGGGTGCTGTCCCCCGCAGCTGGAGCATGGATTGAATTTCGGGTTGTCAGCTCCTCAGCGCCATACCGTACGGAAGACCTCCTCCTCGCTGTCATCCAAGGGGTCGTCCTGGCATCGATTCTCATGTATGGATGGTGTCGCTTTCTGCGGTGTTGGTGGCACTGTGCGCCGATGCAGCATGTCAGCCACTCTGTTTGAAGCCTCGGTGGCTCTGGCTTCGTCCAGGGCAGTTTGCAAAGTCAAATTGGACTTAGCAAGCAATCGCCGCTGTAGCCGCAGGTCTTGCACCCCACAGATCAGTTGATCTAGTAGTATATCATCAAGGTCTCTAAACTCGCAGTGTGTAGCAGCTTTTCAGAGCGCTGCGAGGTATTGATTGATTGATTGATTGATTCTCCCTCCTTCTGTAGTCTCTGGCGGAATTCGTGCCGTCTGACTACCTTGGAGGGTACCGGAGCGTAGTGGGTCTGCAGCATGTTCTGCAGCACCTGCCATGGAACCATCTCCACTGGCGTTGGCTCTGACAGGGACTCGGCCGTGTCAAAAACCTCATGGCCACAATGGTTGAGGAAAAGCACCCTTTTCCTGTTGTCAGTCAGGCCGGTGAGGTTGTTGGCCTCCAGGAAACAATGGAATCAGGTCATGTAGGACCCCCAGTTCTCCTTTGCTGGGTCGAAGGGAGTCGGCAGATGGAACGCTGACATTTTGGCCTAATCGGTTTGAATTTTGCCATGCAAAATGGCCGCTGTTCTTTCTGCCGCCAGGCTGGATCTTCAGTGTCTCTGTGCAGCTCTTTTTGTCTTGCCTTCTTCAGAATCCCACCCTCGTCGCCAGTTGTTGAGTTCTGGGAATGAAGAGGCTTGAGACAGGCTTCAAAACAACAGTTCTTTATTGTAGCTCTGTGTAAGATCCAGCAGCTAGCCAGTCTGACAGCTAGCCCTTTTATAGGGAGCTGTCAGATGGCTTAACCAATCAGCAGTCTCTATTTTCCCACTTAAATGGAGGACCTGGTTGTAACCATGCAGTCTAGATATCTAACATATTAGATACATAATCATAAAGTAATCAAGGCAACTTGGCCCAACCAAAATTTACCTTATGGTGCTGATTCAGATGACTTGTTATTCTTAGACACATTATGGCTTAGTACATCATGTAAATCACTTTATTATAGAAGTTTCTATAATACATATTTTATTATATAGTCATATAATACATATATGAATACTGTGTTTCCCTGAAAATAAGATCCAACCAGAAAATAAGCCCTAGCATAATTTTTTGCATGCGTCTAATACAAGCCCTACCCCCAAAATAAGCCCCAGTTAAGAGCCCGTCCACTCCATCCCACCGTCTGGTTGCTCGCAGCTGCAACAGAGCAGGTGCCACAAGGTGAGGCAAGGCAGGTGGGGGGTGGAGCTGCCCCACACCCTGCACCCATGCACCTCAGGGCCCCCGCAGCCAGGCCACCCAGGTCCCTCTACTTGCTTCACCTTGCAGTGGCGGCACCAACAGTAGCAGCCACGTCCAGCAGGAGCCCACCGGGAGGAAGGCAGCCGATTCTGATACGCCGCACGCCACGCACATGCTGAGACATGGGCCCACCCACCCACCCACTCCGTCCCACCATCTGATTGCTCACGGCACCAGCGGGGCGACCAGCCACGTGGCGTGTCAGTGCTACTGCCACGAGGTCAGGTGAGGCAGATGGCAGGAAGGTGGAGCTACTCCACACACCACGCACCTCAGGACCCCTACAGCCAGGCCACCCACCTTTGCCCTTTGCCCTTTGCCTGGGCAACCAGAGAGCAGCCGGAGATGAGCTTGCCCTTGCCACCTGGAGGAAAGGCCTGGCTGCCTGGCTGGCCAAGGGGCTCCCCTCATGCCCCTCTCTCTCCTGGCAGCCTGCTGGTCTGATGCTGCCCCGCCATGGTGAGCTGTGATGGAGGCTGCTGGGGACGCTTGCTGCTGCCCTGGACAAGCACTGCTGCTGCTGTTGCTGCTGCTCCCCAATGGGAGGAGCACTTTCGGGGTGATGGAACACCAGCCGCGGCCCAGCCTTGCTCGGCTGCACACTGCCCAGGGACCCTGGCGTGGGGAGGACCTGGACCAGCTGGCTGATGACTTGGCCCGGGAGGCCAGTCTGGTCAACATGGCCCAAATCAGCAAGCTTAAGGGCCACTACCTCTTGGCCTACTGGCCTGCAAGTGCCTTCAACCCGGCTCCCAGAGTGGTCCAAGGGGCTGCTGAGGCCCTCTTTGTGCGGCACGCCAGCGGGGGATGGCACGCGGTCCTGCGTCTCCTCAAGCACTCGAAGCACGCCCTGCACTTTAACAATCTCAAGTTCCCACAGCAGTGGCACCTGCTAAGCAGGTGGTGGGGCGTGGGTGGCCTGGCTGCAGGGGTCCTGAGGTGCATGGGTGCAGGGCGTATGGAGCAGCTCCAGCCCCCCCACCTGCCTCGCCTGACCTTGTGGCAGCGGCACCGATGCACTGTGCCGCCGCCTGCCCCGTTGCAGCTGCGAGCAACCAGACGGTGGACAGAGTGGGTGGGCAGGTGCACGGCCTCCTGCTGGTGCCAAAAAGACTTCCCCTGAAAATAAGCCCTAATGGATCTTTTGGATCATAAATAAATATAAGACCCTGTCTTATTTTCGGGAAAACACAGGTAGTATGGTATGGTATATAATGACATCTCAATATACCAGACCTTAATATACTGGTTATTATTTATTTATTTAGCGTATGACATATCATAAATGGACTAGAAGTATAAATAAATTCAACTAGATTAGTAGAATCCAATAAAATATAATTGCCAAAAAGACCTATGTTCAAATATCAATGTCTAGGCCACGGGGTGTCACATTGCCGTCATGTGATGTTTTGCAACATTTTTTCCCTTCATGGAGCTGGGGTGGGTGTGGCCTGTGCATAATGCATCTGGCCCGTGGGCCGTCAGTTTGACACCCTTGGTCTAAACCATCTAACCACTGAAGTGCAGCATTGTATATATTTTTTAAAAAATCAGATACTTGACTGGTATATGCCCTCAGCTTACAGCCAGTTACGATGTGATCTATAGTTTGATGTGAGAACCTGCAGTCACACTGACGGGAGGATACTATGCCCCATTTATACAGAGTCCCAGCAGATGCTGTGTGAGGTGCGAATCCTATTCAGGATTGTTCACTGTTGTCATGGTAATTCAAAGCCTGGCACCTTTTTTACAGGGTCATTTATATGTCTTCGTATGTCTGGGTGTTCAGCGACCCATTTGGCTTTCCATTAGGGATTAATGTTAAAATTGTTGGGCAGATGTTGTGCAAGTGCCAGTGGGGCTTCCTGGATTTGAGTCTTCCTGCTGATAAATGAGGAAGGTGAGTATGCACCAGTAGGAGTGAGTTGCTCATAATGTTTCTATATTCTCTCACTAGTGCATCTTGCCTTCATAAAGCTGGCAATGTGTCAGAGTGTGCACAGTGTGACTATGTGAGACAACCCAGGAGCAAATATAGTAAACAGAGTGTTGTATTTAAATAGTGGTTTTATCTACAAAGAATATATACATACATGTACTTTAGTCAGACCTCAAACAAACAGGAATCAGCAATTACAGCACAGAAGCACACACGGAGAGAGAGATACACCCCAACAGGGCCTCTTCTTATTACAGGCTCTTAAAGTGATATCAGCCCCAAAACCTTGCTGACTCATTCCTAGCATTACATCATCATAGCAGCTGGTCAGCTCTTAAATCACTACCCTGACACAATGCTCAGAACAGGAATCCACCAAGTTGGAGTGGTTTTAATACATCCACTTATAATCCTCATGGTGTTGTTGAGTCTGGCATCTAACTTACTAGTATGGCAGCTGTAAAGCTATACAAGGGCACAGTATTCTGCTGCGGAGTAGACCAACCCTAGGGCTGATGTCCTGAGGGTGGCAGCTGAAACTCCCAATTTGGTTCCACATAATTTCTGAAGTATGTTGTTTCTAGTATTGATTTTTGCTGCCGTATTCTCTAGCTGTCCGGTCCAATGTTACTCCAAGGTACTTTAGATGGGGATCATAGGGGAATAAGCTGTTGTTTAAGTAGACCTTTGGGGCTTCATATGCTAGTTTGTGTTAAGGTGGAAGCACATACCGTATTTTCCCCAAAATAAGACCTATCCCAAAATAAGCCCTAGCCTGATTTTTAAGTGTGCACCTAATATACGCCCTACACCAAAAATAAGCCCTAGTGAAGGGGGGTTGGATGTGGCCAGCACAGGAAGTGGCGAGTGTCTGGCAGCAGCCATGGGCAAGCAGAGAGACGGTAGGACAGAGTGGGCAAGCATGACAGATGTGTAAATTGCCCAAACAGGTTAGACCCAAGGGCAGAAAATAAAACACTGCAAAAAAAAAAAAGTAACTAAAGGGAGGGTGTTCTACCTTGCTTCTGGGTATACTGATTCAGAAGCCTACATAAATTGAAGGCCTGAATCGAAGTTGTACCCTCCCACCATCCAAGGAAGGGGCGATGAAGCTAGAGGAGAAAAGTCATCCCCCCCATCCTCTGGGCCAGGAACAGCCAACAACCACCCGCCCAACCATGTGTCCCCTTACAAACATGGGCAGTGATCCCTGAGGCAGTGCTTAGCATGGCGGCTCCTTCCCTTCCCCGGTCACCTCATGGAGGCTCGGCCCCTTCCTACCCTGCCAGCGTGACTCCAGCAATCAGGTCTGTGCATGGGATGGGGCGTGTGGTGCAACTCGGCATAGTGGTGGGATTGGCAATGTGGGTAAAGCGCCACCCTGAGCTTGGCATGGACCTGACTCATCCCCTTAATCATGGTGCCATGGATCGGCTGAGCCAGTAAGGGCTGGGATCTGCCTCTTGTTCCATCTCTCTGGGTGCCTGGAGGTGTTTCTGGCACCAGGCAACCTCGCAGCCAAGGTCCCTCTCTTCTGCAGCTCACCTTGTTGCTCTGGACCAAGCGGAAACCATGGTTTGGGCTCTGCCAGGCCTGGAGCTCGGGTCTTGCTCAGGCTGCTGCTACTGTACAATGAGACAGAAGTCCATGCGGAGCATCGGGATCACCTGCTCCCCCTTGTGCCTCTGCCTGTCTGCTGAGCCTGCTGTCAACCCTGAAGCTGATCTGACTGAAGCCATCTTGGAAGCTTCAGTGTTGCCACACTGGAGCTGAGGGATAGGGAGGGGGGATTTGAGATAGCTGGGATTTTGTAGCCAAAATATAATACTTTCTCTTGGGAACCAAGGACATTCTCACACCTGGTCAGAAGAAAGAGAAGTGATGTCACCAGGCAAGCAGACGGTGGTGTGATTGGACCATGTGGTTGATTGTTTTGAGAAAGTGACAAACTTTTACTTTTAATTAGGTGAAAACCACGGGAACCTTCAGTGTCGGTTTTCACCAGATCTGTGCCAATATGATATATCCAATAAAGCTATTCTTTGAGGAATCCACCTGCCTCGGAGTTTTGCTTGCTATGGGTCTATTACTTGGAACCCTGACATTAAACCGACTCTGCTAAATTCCAAGCTCCAATCGGAGCTGCTATCTGGGATCCTGAGCCTTGGCTGCTTACCCAGTCTACCCAGGCAGCAGGAAGACTCAGGGAAGATGGAAGAGAAGATCAGAGATGCTGTGGGTGCCTGTGGAGCTTGCAGAGGAGCTCTAGAAAGCCTGCTGACCCCCTCGCATGTTCAGTAGGTGGAGGAAGCGGTGGCAGAGGTTGCACGCCAGATGGGCGCCTGGCTCAAAGTCTATACTGAATGGCCAGCTGCTTGGGAGCTCTACAAGGCAGAGGAAGACATTGGCTGCCGGGCTATGTTCCAGGTGCCAATGGGAGAACGCCCAATCACCTCGACAATGGAGGCAAGAATGACGATCCTTGAGTGGAGGTCGACGGGCCCTCTGGACCTCAGTGAATCTGGGGATTGTAGGTACCATGCTGTGGCCCACCGCCAAACCCTGGGATCACTGCCGGAGAGACCAGGCCAGCTGAGCCTCGGCGGCATCAGGCACTCATATCAATCCGAACAAGTGAGAATGGTTCTGAACCCACCAACTTTGATGTTTCTCCCCCTCAGGGGACCGATCTACTCGGGCTGTGACTCCTCCACCGCTCCTGTCGGCACAGTCCAGCCCATGACTGAGTCTCCCCAGTTGGTACTGGTCAACCACCACTACAACCCATGCAGCCAGCCCACCACCATCACCTTCGGCTCAGTTGAGCCCTGGACCGCAGCAGAGCCCACCTAGATGTCTGAGACCAGCTAGCCCACTAAGACAACCTCAGCTGCCACCAGCATAGCAGGTGCCACCTGGTTGGGCTTACTACCCAGGGCAAGAATGGGTCCAAGCCCAGTGGATGCCCGCCAAGCAGAAAAGCAGCCCAGGGGGACCCCAATGACATCAATCAAATGCTTTCGGTGCGGCCAACAGGGCCATCAAGCGTCAGAATGCCTGGCACTGGCCCGTCCCTCAAGCAAAGACCCCTGCATCGGCCAAGCCCAAAAGCCATTGCTGAGACCCACAGAGAAGGGAAAGATTGTCCGCCAGGCCATCGAAGCTCCCCCTCCCCCTGAAAGGGAGACGGGAACTCCGGCTCAGGAAGCCCACCACTGGCAGTAGGCGACAGTGACGACGAAAGTGAGGATGACCCAATGGTAACTAAAGCTTCCGTCTGTTCTCTATGAAGTCGAGACTAGTGGTGCCTAAGATGGGAGCCCAGGGCGAAGTAGAGGCCGGCATAGACATGGGATGCACCCAGTGCCTATCAGCCTCCCCCTCTGTCAGAAGCTAGGCATCTGGACGAGACCCTTAACCAACCCCATATGCCTTGAACAAGTTGATGGGTCATTAATTGGGGAGCCCCAGCCACCCTTGTCACCGAGCCTGTGCGGTTAGAGATGGGTTGCCACTGGGAGCTCATCCGGTTCGTGGTGGTGCCAAAAATGACTGAAACGGTCATCCTGGGGATGGCATGGCTGGACAAATAGGGTCCTACCATTTCGTGGGAAGACGGCTACCGGAAAATAAAACTGGGACTAGGTCCTCTTCCCACCCCGGCCCTGCAGGGGGAGGATCAATTAGTCAGCTAAAGGGCAAAAAAGCAGCCACTACCTCAGAGCCACGGCCGGGAAGCCCCCAGATTCCCAGAGAGTACCATGATTTAGCTGAAGTGTTTAGTGAAGAGGAATGCAATGCCCTACCGCCTCATCGCCCCACAGACTGTGCCATAGAATTCGTGCCAGGGGCCAAACTGCCCAAGCCAAAGATGTACTCCATGACCCCAAGTGAGATGACAGAATTAAGGGGTTACATTGACACTAAGTTGGCCCGAGAATTCATACAACCAGCTAAGTCCAGAGTAGCCGCTCCAGTACTCTTCAAAGAAAAAAAATATGGGTCAATGAGATTATGCATTGATTTTAGGGGTATTAATGCAGTATGCGTAGAAAACACCTACCCACTGCCCCTCATGAAGGACATGCTAGCCCACTTAGCAAAAGGGAAGGTGTTCACCAAACTGGACCTGCTGGAGGTGTACTACCGAGTGCGGATAAAGGGGGACGACGAGTGGAAAACTGCCTTTAATTGTCCTTTAGGCAGCTTTCAATTCAAAGTGATGTCTTTCAGATTACAAGGAGCCCCTGCAGTCTTCATGCAACTAATAAATGAGGTGCTACATGAGCACCTGTATAAAGGAGTTCTCATGTATTTGAACAACATTCTCATTTTCACTGAAACCCTAGAAGAGCACATTGAACTGGGTGCGCCAAGTCCTGAAAAAACTCCTCGCGGCTAAGCTATATGCGAAGTTGTCAAAGTGCGAATTCCACAAGACAAGCCTGGACTACCTGGGCTACCGAGTGTCAAACGAGGGGGTAGAGATGGACACAGCTAAAGTTAAAGTGGTCTTATACTGGCAATCCCCTCGCACTCGAAAGCAGCTTCAGAGCTTCTTGGGGTTTGCCAGCTTCTACAGGCAATTCATTCTCTCCTTCGCTGAAATTGCTCTGCCCATCACCGAGCTATTGAAAACTGGAGGGGGCCTGCAGCAACCACATCCAAGCCAACCCCTAAACTGGACTTTAGAATGCCAGTGGGCTTTTGAAACGCTGAAGGCCCTGTTTGCCAAGGAGTCAATCCTCAGGCACCCTGATCCAGAACAGCCCGTTGTCGTCCAAGCCAACGCCAGCGACATGGCCGTCGCAGCAGTTCTCCTCCAGAAGAACGTCGATGGGAACTTGCAACCCTACGCATACACCTCCAAAAAATTGACAGAGACCGAGAGGAGATGGGCCGTGTGGGAGAAGGAAGCCTATGTGGTCCGTTGGGCCCTATTGAACTGGAAACACTTTCTTGAGGGCAGTCACGTTCCGTTTGAAGTGTGGACTGACCATAAGAACTAGAGGTGCTGAAGACTCCACAAAGGCTTTCCCCAGAGTAAGTTTGCTGGGCACAATACTTGAAACAGTTTAACTTCGAGCTAAAGTACATCCGGGGGGGGGGGGAACCTCCTGGCAGATGCCCTATTGCGCAAGCCACAGTACGATAGCAAACATGAGGAAGGGGTTCACACCATGATTCCCCCCTCCTAACCTACCTCGCAAGCCACGACCCGTGGGCAAGGTAGAAGACAGGGGGCTACAAGCGAAGGTGGGGTGACCCAAACGTAAGAGATGAACTGCCAGCTGACCCGTGGTACAATGACAACAAGGAGGCGCTGACCCTAAAGGATGGACTAGCCTGGAAAGGCTCAAAGTTGTACGTGCCTACAAGCTTGTGACTCCAAGTTCTTCGGCAGAGTCACGACTCTAAGCAGGCATGGCACTTTGGGTCCTTAAAAACCCTGCATTTGGCCAGAAGGCAATTTTGGTGGCCGAAGATGAAAAGGGACATTGAGGACTATGTGTCAGCCCTGGAACCATTCCCCCCCCTTGGAACTTCAGGGCTGCCCCAGCGAAGAAGGTCGAGCTGTGGGAATGGGAGGGGGAAGGAAGAGATAACTGGGGGATTGTAGCCATAATAAAATTCTTTCTTCTGAGAACCACCCTTGAACTGTGACCTGATTGGACCATGTGATGGACTGCATGGGCGAGGGAGGGAAAACTTTACTTTTAATTAGGGGGAAACCCGAGGGGTGCTCAGAGTCAGGTTTCCCCAAATGTGCCAATATGACTTGCCTAATAAATCTATACTTTGAGGAACATGACTGCCTTGGAGTTTTGATTCTGTTGGGTCCGTTACTTGGAACCCTGACACTATGTCAAGAGCTGTGCCACTTGTGCGGCCAGGGAAAAAAGGCCAGGAAAAACCCCAGGGCTATTTCAGCAGGTGGCAGACCCATCCAGGCCCTGGGAGGAGATTGCCATGGACTTCATTGTGGAGCTCCCTGAAAATGGGGGAAATATGGTCATTTGGACCATGATAGATTTATTCTCAAAACAAGCCCATTTCACAGCTTGTCCAGGCTGGCCAAGCTGTTTATAAAGCAGATTTACAGGTTGCATGGTGTCCCCCACAGGATCATTTCTGACTGGGGTGTCCAATTCACCACTAAATTCTAGAGAGAGTTAGTTAGGTCCATTGGGTCCTCGCAGTGACTTAGCTCAGCTTTTCATCCAAGTACCAGTGGGGCCACGGAATGCGCGAATGCCATGGTAGAGTAGTACTTAAGGTGCTATGTCCATGATGGCGAACCTATGGCATGCGTACCAGAGGTGGCACGCAGCGCCCTCTCTGATGGCACGCGAGCCATCACCCCAGTTCAGCTCCGCTGTGCATGCGCGCGCACCTCCCGCCAGCCAGCTGGTCTTCAGGTCTCTGCCACGCATGTGTGCAGGGCGTGGGGTGTGCGGGGGGCCATGTGCGCATGCGCGGGGAGCAGGGGGTGTGCGGGGGGGTGCAGCCCCCAAGAGCCATTCCGGGTCGGGAGCAAGGTTTACCTCTCAACAAAGTACCTAAGATTAAAACTCCCATGCAAGAAGCTAGGACCAACGTTTATAGGGCCTTGCCCTATAGTGAAAGTAATCAACCCTGTTATGGTATAGCTTAGCCTCCCTTGCCTGCTAGGGAAAGTGCATCTGGACTTTCACAGCAGTTTGTTAAAGCCGGCGGTATCCCTGATCAGACCAGTAGATCGGGCAGTCCCAAAACCAACAGTGGTGCAGGGGGAGACACATTATAAGGTAAAGAAGATTCTGGATTCAAAATTGCATAGGGGCAGGTTGGAGTACCTTGTGCAGTGGAAGGGGTACCCCCTCTCCAAAGCCACTTGGGTCAAGAGCTGGGATGTGAAGGCAGATAGGCTGGTCAAGTAGTTTCATGACTAGTACCCCCAGAAACCTAAGGGCCTTCCAGGGGGAGGAAGGCGGGGCTAAACTGAATCTTGACTAAACCTCTCTGTGCTTTCTTTTCTTTGCAGGAAATCCTTTTCAATTAAGCTTGTCAACCTTGAAGCTGACCTGACTGAAGCCATCTTGAAAGCTTCAGTATTGCCACACTGGAGCTGAGGGATAGGGAAGGGGGATTTGAGATAGCTGGGATTTTGTAGCCAAAACAAAATACTTTCTCTTGGGAACCAAGGACCTGGTTAGAGGAAGGAGGAGGGATGTCACCAGGCAACCAGATGACGGTGTGATTGGACCATGTGGTTGATTATTTTGAGAAAGTGACAAACTTTTACTCTTAATTAGGTGAAAACCGTGGGAACCTTCAGAGTCGGTTTTCACCAGATCTGGTCCAATATGATATATCCAATAAAGCTATTCTTTGAGGAATCCATCTGCCTCAGAGTTTTGCTTCCTATAGGTCTATTACTTGGAACCCTGACATCTGCTACATCTGCTGCTGCTGGCGTCGTGGGTCTTTTTGGCATTTATATCTAGAACCTCTGGAACGCCTCCCCTGCTGCCAGCCTGCCAGGTCCCTTTGCCAGCGATCGCCGGTGGAGTCATGCCGCCTCACCCGCCGTCACCTTCGGACTGCGCCCCTCCTCTGCACTGCGCTGCTTTGGTGGGCAGGAGCTCCGTGGCAGCCCTGCAGCGGGACAGATGGACGGAGGAGGGTTGCACTGGAAAGGCGAACAAGACACGCAACCCAATGCAAGCCATGCAAAGCAACCGGAGGCCTCAGAGGTCCACGCCAGGCAGGAGCAGCCAGGCCGAGTGAGGTGCAGGCTGGGGGCTCGGCAGGCAGGGAAGACGGGGTTTTGGAGCGCAAAGGAGGAAGGGGTGATCTCCCACTCCGTCCTCTTCCGCTGCAGGGCCAAAAAAAGCTCCTGCCCACCAAAGCCATGCAGGGCAGGGGAGGGGCGGAGCAAGGTGGCGTGGCAAGGTGGCGTGGCTCCACCAGCCACCACTGGCACAGGGGTTCTGGCAGGCTGGCGGCAGGGGGAGCTGCTCTGGAGGTCATAGATCTGGGCCGACTTGTCCCGCTCCATGCAGGAGCAGCCCAGCAGGGCTACTGAGAACAGCGTGGCCAGGAGGGCAAAGAGCCCCCGCGAGGCCAGCAGCAGCAGGTGCAGCAGGCCCAGCATCATATATTTGATACAAAATAAATGAAAACGTCTTCTCCAAATAAATGGAGATTCATGAAAAAATAGCATCTCCACGTCCACTTAGTCTATTAATATTAAGTTTAATTGTATTTTGCTTAGGTGCTCTTAATAGGACACCAATTAATAGTCCCTGTGCCTTCCTGTTTCTTCTGTCTTTGTGTGCACTGCAGGATATCTGGCTTTTTTGCTCCATAGATTATTTTCAAACTGTGTCTCTAAGTATTGGATGCGTTTAGCAACTCATGGATAAGTGAATGTCATATTTCTATTTTATTAATAACAGATGTTTATTAAGACTAAATGCTTTTTTCTATATTTAAAAATGTACATTAAAATCCTCCTCAACTTTCTCTGGTTTACTCAAAGGGTACAGAACAAAACGTTCTGCACTACTGGCCAAGGCAAGAGTTTCTTGACTTCTGACTGTCACGGTCCAGGACTCAGACTCAGACTCTGAATGAGCTGCTCCAGCTGAACCTGTGGAGTATTAGCCTCAGGAGACATCAAGCCAGGAATCACTTGATCAAACACAGACATCATTAGAACAGTTGGAGCAGTCAGATGATGAGGAATGGCTGCCAAGCCCTCGCACTCGGTGAATGGAGCAGAGAGTAGAACAAAGATGCTCAATGCTCAGGGAGAAACTATTTTAATTTAAGATAGCTGGCTCTAGCATGATTTAAGAGGCAGCCCTATCCCTGTTTCTCCATTGGAAACGTCTGATTTCCTGCTTGGTGTGAAATTTTTGTGAAATCTGATCTTTGGACTGACTGACAAACCTGCCTTGGCTCCTGAATTTCAGACTGGATCCAGACTTCTCTTCTATGAGCTCTACTTATTGCTACTCAGCATCACAAGATGCTTGTGCAGTAGTTAAAAGTAGCTATCAGACAGTCAGTAATGATCTAAACTTCCTACCAGAAGTTGCCTCCTCTCCAAAACCAAAGTTCAAAGCCTTTTTCTAATTTGCTCTATAACTGGTTTATTCAATTCATTTTTTAAAATGATTTTATTTTTTATTTTTATTTATTTATTTCATCAATCATGTATTAGATAACAGATACAAGTATAAACATGATTATGAATACATGAAATGGATACGAATAAAAGGGAATATTAAGAAAGGGACAGTAGGCACGCTGGTGCGCTTATGCACGCCCCTTAAAGACCTCTTAGGAATGGGGTGAGGTCGACAGTAGACAGTCTAAGGTTAAAGTTTTGGGGGTTAGGGGAAGAAACCACAGAGTCAGGTAGTGCATTCCAGGCATTGACAACTCTATTACTGAAGTCGTATTTTCTGCAATCAAGTTTGGAGCGGTTTACCATAAGTTTGTATCTATTGTGTGCTCATGTATTGTTGTGGTTGAAGCTGAAGTATTCATTGACAGGTAGGACATTGTAGCAGATAATTTTATGTACTACGCTTAGGTCAGATCGAAGACGGCAAAGTTCTAAGTTGTCTAAGCCCAAAATTTTGAGTCTGGTGGCATAAGGTATTCTGTTGTGAGCAGAGTGGAGGACTCTTCTCGTGAAATATCT
>QLTV01003124.1:936208-947249 GCA_003457575.1 Thermophis baileyi
TAATGTTTAATATGCAGTGCAGGTTCCAGACAGATGAGCTGTATTCAAGAATTGGTCTAGCAAAAGTTTTGTATGCCCTAGTTTGCAGTTCAATATTACTGGAGAAGAAGCTACGCAATGCCTTTTTGGCAATGCTGTTACAGTGAGCTCTGGCACTTAGATCATTTGAGATGAGTACTCCAAGGTCCTTGACAGAGAGAGGGTCGTCTACGAGGTCATATCCGCCCAGCTTGTATTTTGTGTTCTGATTTTTTTTGCCAATGTGTAAGACAGAGCATTTGTTGGTTGAGATTTGGAGTTGCCAATTGTTTGACCATTCTGACACATAGTCAAGGTCTATGTATTTTGTATTTTGGCAGGATGTATTTTGGAGAACGTAGAAGCTAGCTAGCCTTAAATTTAGTGGGATGGAATGGGGTGAAACTTAAAAGAAAGCCTCTTTTTAAAACAGAAAGAGAGGTCTATTATTTAATATCTGTCTGCATGTATACATGTGCACCTAGCAAGCAGTAGTGCTATTAGTGCCAGTTCTTCCAAAATAAATTGAAAGAATTAGGCCCCTCATTTGGGGAAGGTGTTTGTTTGAGAGGAAGGAAATATTCTTTTGAACAATTACAAGAGGACTGATTTGAAAAGTAAGGGAACAAGAACAGGAAACTAATCCTTCTTTTTCTCAAGCCGTCACACTGAGTCAAATCTGAAAGTAAAGGTGCTATAGCAGTTATCTCGAAGGGAGACAAGAAAATCAAGGACCACTACCACTTCCGCATGGAATTTTATAGTTCTTTACCTTAAATTTGTTAATTTGTTCTTCTGACAGTTCACTCTCAGTTCACAGCAATTGCATCCAGAGTGGCTTCTTCTATGATACATGTTCCTTGAATGACTGCTACTGTTTTGCTCCAAAATTCCATAATGCTAAGTGACAGTTATATAGAAGTGACCAGTCTTTTCTGTTGTTTGGCTCATACAATTAAAAAGTAACATTCTGAAAAAGCAACTTCCAATCAAAGCAAGTAAAACAGAACACCCAGAACCCCTTTTACCCAGAACAATAGTATTTGGAATGGTATACAAAACAAAGAAACCCTATTTTGATTTGAATCCTTGAACAAAGCATCCAAATCATGTTTTGGTTAAAGCATGGACAATATAAACCATCTGTTTCATGTACAATTTTACAAATCCCTGAATTTATTACAATATTCATTGTTTGTTTTTAATAAAAGTCATGCCAAAACAGATAAAAATGATGAGATATAGCTCAAGAACATGACAAAATATATTAGCAAAACTAATTGGAAACATATTGGAAAATATGTTAAATATATTTATATCAGCATTAACAGAAGGCTGAGATAAAGGCTGTTTTCCCTGTCATAGTTAGGGAAAATTAGGACAAAAGCATATTTTAAATTTAAGGAAAAAATACTGTAAGGAAAATGGTTGTCTTTGATACTCTGCAGATTCAAGCTCTGAATAAGCATCCAGTTAAATATGACATACACACAATGCACATTACTGTAATCCAAAATGTGATTTATGTGGCTTAGTATGTTGTTTGAGTTCAGTTACTGTAATTTATTATATAAACAATGGTTAAGTATGCTATTGTAAACCATAATGTGATTTGTTGAAGTATTGGCTTAGTAAAGTGTGTGACCTAAACCATTGTGACTTAACAATGGTTTATGGCTTGATATGTGTCTTATTTAATAAATCATGCCTGAATAGTTTAACACAATGTATAAACCAAGACCCAGCATACCACAACACAAATTAGCATAAATATAAGGTGAACCAGTCTGAATTTCCAAGGCTACATTGATTTACTGCCCATATAACTTGTTAGCTGCAAAACGCAAGGAAAGCTGAGGGGTGGAACGCTTCGCGGTGTTATACCAATATTGGGGGGCGACTGTCTAACTCTAACTGAATATACAATCTGTTTTTTATATGAGAACCAGTGAAGGAGCTGTTGTTTTGACAGAAAAGGAAAAAGCTTGTGTATTTTTATTGACATTAAAACTGCCAACTGAATGATATAAGGTGAATTTGCGGGTAAACAGAAGAGACAAAACCCAAACGTGCCACTCTCTAAACAAGCCGTCACCTATCGATCCCTACTACGCATGTCTCGATTGAACAGGAACAAAGGACCGTTATGCCGTCCGTTAAAGCTGTTGCCTAATGCGCATGCGTAGCTGGTTTTGTACTAGTTAAAATGGCGGCGCCCGTGGATCTCGAGTTGAAAAAGGTAAAGAAAATGAAAATAGGGCTGGGATTTGCCTAAAAGTAAGGGGGATTTGGAAGTTAGGGTGGTTATTGCCCATTATCAGAAGAGTTTGTTTCGGTTTTGGTGGTTGGTGTCGCCTCTAGAGAGGATCTTCTAGGAATTTTAGGCACTTATGCATTAAGAATATCATACTTCTTAATATTTAACAGATTATTCTTGGTTGATCCTTCGAGTCGAGTGCGATGCCTGGTGATTTCATAGAATATCACCAAATTGTGCTTGGTGGGTTCATGTTGATTCCTCTCCTCTTCCCAAGTTGGCGAATGGTCTCTACGAACTTTTCATATCTGTTTCCCTTCCCCCAGCAATATATATTTGGAAGCATTTTATCTATGAACGGAATTATGGCAACAATTTGTTTCTCATATGATTCATTTTCTATTTAAACTAGTGTCATTGCCTGTTGTTTGAGAATGTTTAAGAAGAAGGTTTTGGAAGGAAATTTAAATCTTTTGACTATAAATTTCGTTTTGTATCAAATTCTGAAAATAAAAGGAGGAAAGCATTTTTAATTCTATTTCAAAACTAGTCAGGTGCTAGTCAAATTTAAATGAGGTTACTTTTTGTTTTGTATCTATATAGCAAACTTATAGCTGTAGACGTTTTTTTGGGGGGGGGGTGTTGAGATATGTTTTAACATTCACATATTTAATCCTACAGAGATTGCATCAAAAATAAATTTAATAAATTTAAAATCTGTAGTATTTCAAATCAAACCAAGCTAACTTGCCCCAAAATGTAATTCTAACAGTTTCAATATCAAACCAGGACACATTTATGGTACTGGTCACCTAATGACTCTTTCAACCTGGATCAAACACACTCAAATTATTGTAATAAATTATAATACTTATCACCTTTCTGCAGGAAAAATAAAAGGTGATTATACTTCTGATTTCATCTGTCATTTAGGCTGCATGGAAGACAAATACAGTTAACTGTATTTGACTTACAAAACTTTCCATATCTTTAAATTTTAATATATCACCCAATTTGAATCTTCAGGATCTGCTTTTTTATGTGGAAGAAATAAATTAAGCCATCAAAGCAAGTAAAAATCTCCACAGATTGATAAAGCTCATTGAGTCTATACATAACTGGAGGATATAAAGCTGTTCATACATTGCACTAAAAAATATGGTTTTTGCTTGGTACATTGTATGAATCGGTTATAAAGGAGTTTATAGAATGTAGAACAAATGTACAGCAGAATGAGTAGTACTCACCATTTACCTTGCAGAATTGTTTTTACAATTATATAATGCATGGTAAATATTCTTACCAGTAAACTATATCCTCAAAGCTGTGATGCAGACCCTGGTGGGCAATTCCCATTTTTTCACAACATTGTCTGAATTATTTAATCTGATTAAAAAAAGTGCTATACCAGTTTACTATTTGATGATTGGAATATATTTGTGTCTCGCTGCTAGGTATCATTAAAGATACATGTATATTAGTTTTCACCCAGTGTTTCTTGTTTTTTTCTTTAATATTTTTTGATGTTTGGTACATATTTTGCATGTTTTTTTAATTTATCTGATGTTTAAATATACAGTACATGCTGTTGGTAAGAGATTGCAGTAGGGGGAAAAGGAGGTCTGCTCTATTGCCATTTTTAACCATGGTGTCAGCTACTACTCATGCATTAGACTTTCTGAAGTTATCCTGGTTTTTCTCTTTTAATAAATGACTAGCTAGATAGCTGCTAAAAAAGTGAAAATGTGCATGACAGGTGGTCCTCGACTTACAACAGTTCATTTAGTGACCGTTCAAAGTTACAAAGGCACTGAAAAAAGTGACTTATGACCATTTTTCACACTTACAACTATTGCAGTATCCCCCTGGTCACGTGATCAAAATTCAGATGCTTGGCAAGTGACTCATATTTATGATAGTTGCAATGTCCCGGGATCATGTGATCACCTTTTGCAATCTTCTGACAAGCAAAGTAAATGAGGAAGCTAGATTCACTTTACTAATTTAACAACTGCAGTGATTCACTTAACAACTGTGGCAAGCAAGGTCGTTAAAAAGGGCCGCAAAATTCATTTAACAAAGTGGGTTTTTCATTTAGCAACAGAAATTTTGGGCTCAATTGTGGTGGTAGGTCAAGGACAACCTGTATAAAGAGACTGAGGTTTTTGTGAAGAGTGAAGACTGTCACAGATTTTTTAAAAAATAGCTAAATTTGTATTGTTCTCCATGTCAGGCATTTTCTGAACTTCAAGCTAAGGTCATTGAAACCCAACAAAAGGTGAAACTGGCAGATATACAAATAGATCAGCTGAACAGAACAAAAAAGCATGCACATCTTACAGACACAGAGATCATGACTTTGGCTGAAGAAACGAGGATGTATGAAGGTATAGGACGAATGTAAGTAATGGTTCTTGTTTGTCATTTATCTTATTTACATTCAATTTTCTTGTTTTCTCATTTTTTTCTGCAGCATTTATACCAAATTTGTATGACACAGCCATCCATATTGGAGTTGAGTTTAGCATATCATCTGTACCAAGACTAGGGTTTAAACAAAGTTCATTAACCATAATTTGTAGAATAATTTATCCTTGCTTTATTTAGTATAATCATGGTTTTGCATATCATATGAATCTAGCACAGCGGTTCTCAACCTGTGGGTCGCGACCCCTTTGGGGGTCGAACGACCATTTCACAGGGGTCGCCGCGCGCGTTAGCCCGCCATCTTGCTGCCACCGTCACTGCAGGGGTGAAAAGGTCCCGGTTAGGCCGTGCTGCGGGTCGCCGGACAGCGGGTAGCCCAGACGCCGCCATTTGAGTTCTTCTACCCTCTGCGCATGCGCAGAATGCTTTACGCATGCGCAGAGCGTAAAAGCACCCAAATGGGTGCCACGCCCCCTTTGTCACCTCATCCCGCGCGGGAAGGGGCGGGGAGGGGGTCGCGGCGGCGGCGGGGGGGTCGCAGGGGGGTCGCGGCATTAGAAAGGTTGAGAACCACTGATCTAGCATGTTTGTCTCATGGTTAAACAGTTATTGGTCTGAACCGAAAATGAGGTGGGATATTAGATTATCTTGAGTGCTTCAAAAATGGTAGGTAAGGGATTGGTTTTCTTGTCTACCACATGTGATTACTTTGATCTTGATCGGTTACCATGCTCTTGTACTTAAAAAAAAAGTAATAGCTGACCACTTGCAAAGGTGGCTTGAGTCTTTTAGAGGGGCAAAGGCTGCTAAGCAATAGGGACTGTTAGATGGTTCCTGACAGCGGTCAGCAGTACCTTCTGTAATGCATTTTATGGATAAGAGTCTTTCCCATGGTTAATGTTATTTAAGAGCCGAGGTGGCGCAGTGGTTAGAGTGCAGCACTGCAGGCTACTTCAGCTGACTGCTAGCTGCAGTTCGGCGGTTCAAATCTCACCGGCTCAAGGTTGACTCAGCCTTCCATCCTTCTGAGGTGGGTAAAATGAGGACCCAGATTGTTGGGGGCAATATGCTAACTCTGTAAACCGCTTAGAGAGGGCTGTAAAGCACTATGAAGCGGTATATAAGTCTAACTGCTATTGCTAATGTTACACGTGTCTAATGCATGCAGCATCTTTCTGATTTCTATCAGGAGACATATCTATTAACTGCTAAGACAAAGTTTGTTTGCTTTAGCTTTGTTTCTAATCTGGAAATTACTGTTTTGCTTTTATACACCTTCACATTACTTTTCCTCCAGTGATAGTACTACCGTATCTGTCAGCAATGCCCCTTGGATTCTACATAGGGCAAACTTTATATAAAAGAATGGATGCAAATATGACATCCCTTGCAAAACTCAACTTTAGCTTCCAGCCCTCACCCATGTCACCAAGTTGGCCTTCATGAATGCCAAGGAGCAGTAGAATTCTTTTGTTCTAGGGACAACCTAGACATTAGTAATACTAAAACAAGGATCCAAGTTTTCACAATTTTATGATTTCCTATAATTATCAAATCAGTGATAAATCCATTAAGCAAACCAAGTACTTTAAATGTTTTCATATTCATTTCCAATCATCTACTTTCTGAAGTAACCAAATAAGTAATCTCAAGAACACAAGAAGCTGCTAGTGAGCATACAAGATTTGCAAACTACAAAAGATATAATGCTTGTAGTCCCTGTAGCCATCAGATTATTCAAACTGAATGTCTTACATTTGCTGCTATGCGGTGTGCAATTCTGTGCACATAAGGACACTTCTACCCTGTAAGTAATTTAATCCAACTTTTTGAATTTTTGACACATTCTCTGATCCCAGGATCAGCTAGAAAGGTACTCTTTGGGATGAGGAAAATTAACCAATGGAATAGCTTGCCTTCAGTCATTGTGGGTGCTTCATCATTGGATGTTTTTAAGAAGAGACTGGTCAGTCACTTGTCTGAAATGGTATAGGATCAGAGGTGGTATTCAGCTGGTTCGGACCGGTTCAGGCGAACCGGTAGCAAAAATTTTAACTGGTTCGCCGAACTGGCAAATACCACCTCTGGCTGGCCCAGCCTGCTCACCACCCACTCGCCGCCCACCACCGCCCCACCTATATATGTTGCCTTCGCCACGCGGCCCAGCTAATCGCCTGGCCTCCACGCCTTGCCCGCTCTGCTCACCAAAGGTAAGCATGCCATGCCGACCGCTAGCCCTTCGCCTCAGGTCAGGGGCTCAGGGACGCGCCATTCCCCGAGGCCCCGGAGCCTCCGCCCGCTCGTCATTCGCCTCGGCCGGGTCGGGAAATGCGCCATTCCCCAGCTCTGGCCTTCCCCGGGGCCTCCGCTCACATGCTGCCTGCTCGCCCTCCACCTCACTCACCTTCGTCCGCACCTTGGGGGGGGCACGGCGAGGCTTGGCCGCCTTTCGCAAGAAGCCTCCAGCCACTGGTAGTTTTTGGCTCCAGTGCGACGCTGTCCCTCCGGCGCAGCAGGCCATTCTCCTGGCCAGGTCTGGCCACGAGTGGCACCGGCAGGCAATGGGGTGCGCGTGCGTGGCCGGGGCAAAGAACAGGGTGGCGACGGCAGCGATGGGACTTCAGGCCTCTTTTTCGGCCTGTAGTTTTCGGTAGTTTTCGATGCGAGAAGCCTCCAGCTGCCGCCTCTTTGCCAGCTGGAACCGAGCCGGCAGTGGCGGCTGGAGGCTTCTCGCACCGAAAACTACCAGCTGAAAAAGAGGCCTGAAGTCCCATCGCCGCTGTCGCCACCCTGTTCTTCGTGCTGGCTGCGCACGCGCACCCCATTGTCGGTGCGCGTGCGTGGCTGCATCCCATTGCCAGACCCGGCCAGGAGAACGGCCTGCTGCGCCGGAGGGACGACGTCACAGCGGAGCTGCTCGGAAGGCAGCTGCCGCGGTCTGTCCCTTTAAGGTACTTTGACGCGGGGGGAGGGGAGGACCATTAAGGGACAGGCCGCAGGACATCTCACGGCGCCAGGACCTTCTGCGAGGAGACGGCATGTGGGCGAGTCCCTCCAGCACCGTGAGATGTGTGCCTGTTTGCTCTGTGTGTATGAGGCCGAGAAGGAGGAGAGAAGAAGCCAGGTTCAATGCTGCGACAGAGAGAAGCAGCCAGGTTGAACGCTAGAAGACTTGGCTGAACAGTTGGTCCAGAATGCAGCTGCGCGAGCTGTCAGGGGTGCACCTAGGTACACCCATATTACACCAATTCTCCGCGAGCTGCACTGACTCCCTATTGGTCTCCGGGCACAATTCAAGGTGTTGGTTATTACCTTTAAAGCCCTATATGGCTCAGGACCAGGCTATCTTTGAGACCGCCTTCTACCACATAGCTCCCAGCGACTGGTAATATCCCACAGTGTTGGTCTCCTCCGGGTCCCGTCAGCTAAACAGTGCCGGCTGGCGGGCCCGCGGGGGAGGGCCTTCTCTGTGGCTGCCCCAGCCCTCTGGAACCAGTTACCTCCTGAGATCCGGACTGCCCCCACCCTATTGGCCTTCCGGAAAGCGGTGAAGACCTGGCTTTTCCAGCAGGCCTGGGGCCGTTGATCTCGCTGTTGTAATCCTGCGAGATCCGGCCATGAATGGTGTGCATGGGTTTTTAAATTTTTTTAAATGTTTTTATAAGGTTTTTTAATGTTTTTTTTTTGTATTTTTGTTTTAAGCCGCCCAGAGTCCCTTGGGAGTTGGGCGGCATAGAAATTTAAATAATAATAATAACAACAACAACAACTTTTCTCCCGGTTCTGTGGGCGTGGCTTGGTGGGGTCATGTGACTGAGTGGGTGTGGCCAACTCGATGTCACTCACAGCAAGGTGCCGCCCCACCTTGCTGTGAGTGACGTCGAGTTGGCCACACCCACTCAGTCACATGACCCCCCACCAAGCCACGCCCACAGAAACAGTAGTAAAAAAAAATGAATCCCACCCCTGTATAGGATCTCCTGCTTGAGCAGAGAGCTGAAGTCCTCCAAGGTCCCTTCCAGTTCTATTCTGATTCTGAAATTGGCTGTCTCTCTTGAGGCTTGGCTGAGACTTTGCCAACTTGCTATATACATATATACTGTATGGTTGTTTATTAAATACTGTAAGTATAAATTAAAACTCAACCAAGATAACTTGTGAACTTAACCAGAATGTTTAGGTTACTGAAAGCACGGTTCCAAATATATAAATTTTCAAAAATATTTCTGGTTCAGTTTTTCTTTAAATACATATTTTAAGTATATATTTTATATTAAGTATATATTGCTCTGTAGTTACTTAGGAATTACAGAATCATAGAAATGGACTGGGCTCAAACTTTGTTCTGTGCAGGAATTTATAAATAACTCATACCTAATGATACATAATACAACCCTGCATGGTAAATTGGGCTGAGAGGGAGTGGCTGGCCCAAAGTCATCCAGCCAGCTTTCAGGCTTAAGGTGGGACTAGAACTCACAATCTCCTGGTTTCTAGCCTCAGACCTTAACCACTAGACCAAACTAGTTCTATTAAAGCAGTGGTTCCCAA
Organism: Thermophis baileyi; assembly: GCA_003457575.1. Taxonomy (NCBI): domain Eukaryota; kingdom Metazoa; phylum Chordata; class Lepidosauria; order Squamata; family Dipsadidae; genus Thermophis; species Thermophis baileyi. Next base: position 945,462 of record QLTV01003124.1, read on the forward strand.
AGTGGGTGGTACTGCCCCCTGGGGAGCGATGGGATGACGTAGGGGGTCGCTAAGAGGCAAGGGGGGTGGTAGGGGGCGCTAAGAGGCAAGGGGGCAGCAGGGGGACGCTAAGAGGCCACGTGGAAGGCAGGAAAGCATGTCGGGCCAGCGGGGAAGGGAGGTAGCAGCCTACTCCCTTCCCCACAGCCCTGCCATGCTTGGTGGCCTTCCATGCGGCCTTCCCGGCGGTCCCCCACGGCCGCTTGCCTTCCGAGGTCGGCGTCCAGCCCGGCCAGTGGGTGGGCGGGCGGCCCTTGGTGGAAATGCAGACGCTGAGAGCGGCGACGGAAGGGCAAGCGGATGTCCCGGGGCTGCTGCACATGTGCCCGCCCCGTTTCTGCAAAGGCAGAGGCCCCTCCCTTTGCAGGCGATCCAAAAAGGGGAGGGGGATGCTGCAGAAAAGGCCGCTTTCCACCCGTGCCGTCTCCGCGGTGCTTGGGGCTCCGAAGCAGCCCACTGGATTCTCACCCGGCCACCTGCATGCTCTCTGCGGATCAGCCCGGCCGACCGCCGGCGCCACTCTGGGAACTCGGCCGCTGCGCCGGGTTGGAAGCCAGTGGGCTGCTTTGGAGCCCCAAGTCCCACGGACCCGGCACGGGAGGCAAGGGTGGAAGGTGGCCTTTTCTACAGCATCCCCCTCCCCTCTTTAGATCACCCTGCAGGGCTCTGCCTTTGCAGAAACGGGGCGGGTGGTTTGTACGGAGGATTGGCGGGGGGATGCGTGGCCCTCCGGGATGGAGAGCGGGGCAAGAGAAGGCACAATAGGCTGCACTGCCCTGGCCCCGCTCAACCGCGCTTCTTTGCTGGGTGCCGGCTTCCAGCCCATCCGCCCTACGAGCAAAGCGGACGGCGTGAACGAGACCGCTCGGCAGCAGCAGGTTGCACGAAGGAGGGGGGCCGGGGGACCCCCTGCCCTCCCCTCGCCTGACAGGAGGAGCGCCGTTTAAAAGGCCCGGGACGCTCTCTCGCCCTTCCCATCTAAGCTGCTCCCCGCTTCTCCCGGGGAGAATTATTAATTATTATTTATTATAATTATTAATTAATTAATAATAATTCCTCCAGCGTTCGGTGGTGCCGGTGCCCCGGGCCGTAGACGTGAGAGCGCGGCGCGCTCTGCACCCGTGAAAATCCCCAGGCTGCTGTCGCGGGTCTCTCTTGGATGGTTCTTCGACTCTTCTGACGAACCCAGACTTAGCAGTGGGATCGGATACCATTCGCCCACCCACCTGCGAGAGAAGGGCTCTCCCCTTAAACTGAATGAACGAGACCTCTCGGCAGCAGCAGGTTGCGTGGAGGAGGGGTGCCTGTGTGTCCCGTTCCCACTCTGTCCGGCAAGCCACGCGTGGATGGCTTTGGGGAGTTCCCACCTCCTTTTCCTCTTGCCCTCATTCTTCTCTCCCACCAGCGCGCGGGAGTTCCAGCCCGCCCGCTGCCCTGCCGCGAGGTGGGTGGGTGGGTGAGTGAGTGGCTGGGAGGGGAGAATGATTGACAGCCGGCCAAGCCCCACAGGGACTTTGAATCGTCCGCCGGTTGTAAAAACGGATCGGCGTTGTCGTGTCACTTTCGGCCTCTCGCCTGCCTGCTCGCTGTCTCCAAGCCGTTTCCCAGGCAGAAGCAGTCTGTATTTTTAGCACCGAGGTCTGGCTGCGGTGGCAGTGGGGGTAATCCCTGTTTTTGGGGGGGGGGCAGCAAGAGAGACGTCAGGAAAATTCTGCAGCTCCCGCGGCTCTTGATGAAATGGGGGGGGAG
>QLTV01003124.1:947260-966226 GCA_003457575.1 Thermophis baileyi
GGCCCTGGTGTGGGGGGGGGGGGCAGCAAGAGAGACGTCAGGAAAATTCTGCAGCTCCCGCGGCTCTTGATGAAATGGGGAGGGAGGTGGTCTCTGCTTGGTGGGTCTGGGGGAGAGGAGGGTCAGCATTGAGCTGGGGGGAGGGGTGCCAAATGAGACCCTGAAGCGTTCTTGGTGAGGAAAGGAAAGAAGAAAAGGAAAGGAAAGGGAAGAAGGGAAGGGAAGGGAAGCCGGTAATTTAATATTCCTATCGGTGTTTCTTCCAGCAAGCGACGGTCCAGAGAGAATATCTCGGGGTTTTTGCATCGGAATTGGGGTGCGGGAGTTGGAAGCCACGCGGGATACGCGAAGGAGAATCGGAGGGGGTCTGTGTGTGTATGTGTGGTTTCTTTCTTTACTACTTCCCTCCCCCCCTTAGCTTAGAAACCCGGCTTGCTCTGAATGTTAAGCTCCTGATAAAAGAGAGCGGAGGCCGCGTGGATTTATTGCCTACTGATAAGAGCCTCTCCCCCCCCCACCTTCGGAATCAGGTGACTGGGGTGGAATAAAACGCCCAGGTAGAAGCCGTTTGAAAATTGCCTCCTTCCCCAGACAGAAAGAGGAGACGCGCAAACTTTATCCTGCACAAATATTTATGCAAAGATCCTATCACAAGATCATTGTAAGAGTGTTGTTATTTTATGCACCTAGCTTTCCTGTCTCGCGAAGGCTGGGAAAGGCTAAGGAGAAAAGATCACGTCCTGGGGTCTCGTTCCAGTTCCCAATGGAGTGATTATCTGAAGATAGAGACATGTGTCAATGGCGTAGGATTCCCCCCAGCCCCCCGCCAGAAGGAAAGAGCTAAAGTAGAGACGAGGGAGGGAGGGGAAAAGAAAAAAAGGAAGGAAGGAAGGAAGAGGGCAAAGAGGAAGGAGGAAAAAGAGAACGAAAAGAGAAAGGGAAGGGAGGGAAGGAAGAAAGGGACAGGGACAGAAAGAACAAGAGAAAGAAAAAAGAAAGCAGGCAGGAAGGAAGGGAGGAGTGGGAGGGACATAGGAAGGAAGGGAGGGAAAAAGAAAGGAAAGAAAGAAAAAGAAAGAAAGAAAGAAAGAAAGAAAAGAAAGATGGAAGGAAGGAAGACAGAAAGAAAGAAAAGAAAGAAAGAAAGAAAGATGGTAGGAAGGAAGGAAGGAAGACAGAAAGAAAGAAAAAGAAAGAAAGAGATGGTAGGAAGGGAGGAAAGAGAAAGAAAGAAGAAAGAAAGAAAGAAAGAAAGAAAGAAAGAAAGAAAGAAAGAAAGAAAGACTTATGACCACAATTGAGCCCAAAATTTTGGTTGCTAAGCAAGAGCGTTAAGTGAGTTTCACCACATTTTACAAGTTGGCCACGCCCACCCAGTCACCTGACCAAGCCACACCCACCTGAAGGGGGTTGGGGTGGGGGCACTGAGGATGAGTTTGTAGCACCAAGGGGGCGGTGGACTGAAAAAGTTTGGGAACCACTGTATTAAAGCATCTCTCATTTGGCCTCTTCTCCCCAGGCAAGGGAAACCAGCACTTCTCTAAGGAATTGGTTCTGTACATATACTGGAATGAAGTGTTGCCTAATATTCAATTGGAATTTGCTTTCCTGTAATTCAAAACTATTGCTTTGTATTTTGCTCTCTGGAATAATAGGGCAGGTAATACTTCCTCAAGTATTAGAAGAATATTATCATAGACAGCCCCTGTCATATTTTCTTAAAATTGTACTCTGATTTTTTTTTCTCATAAGATTTGGTTTATAGTATTCTATCAATCTGTTTATTTGCATCTGTTTCAATTTGTCTGAATCCCTTTTAACAGGTGGTGCTAAAACTAGATAGTACTTAATATAGAATCTGACTAGAGCAGAACAGAATGGAAATATTTACGTCCCTTAATTTGGGCAGTTTAATTTTATTGATGTGAGCCAGTCCTGTATTTCACTTTTTTGGCAACTATGATTTATATTTCTTTTCTTTCATTGAGCTATGTTTTATTTTTTTTATCAAACCAAATATCCCCCATTTTGTAATTGCTCTCTTTTCCCCCCTAAAATTGCATATGTCTATTAAATTTAATGTTATTTTTAGACAGAATCATCTTTCTGTCTGCTAGATTAACTATTTCTTAAAATTTATTATATCCTGGCTTTCAGAATAGCAGTCTTTCTAAAACAGCTTGCAAGTAATATAAACTTTTGTAAATAAACCTGCAATAAATATTATGCAAAGCCAAATAAATATTTCTAAAATCTTTTCTGTGAATAGCTGGTTCTAGTAGCCTGTTGGTTTGTTAAAGGTAAGGAACAAATCCATTTGAGCAGGCTTAATAGATGCTTGTTGCATATGGCTTTCTCTTCATGGCTAGTTTCTGCCAGCACTCTTACCTCTTGTTATTCTGTTTATAAGAAAGTCTTTTTTTTTTAATTATGTGTTTGGTTAAGTTTCCTTAAAAATCAAGAATTGCTGCATGGTAATTTATTTATCTATTTTCCCCCCTTTATTTTTTGATCAATAACAGCTAACATATTTAATACTCCTTTATTCTCCTATTTTCCTCACACAGCAACAACCCTGTGAGGTGAGTTGGGCTGATAATAACTGGCCCAAAGTTACCGAACTGATTTTCATGGCTAAAGTAGGAATAGAACTCATAGTTTCCCAGTTTCTAGCCTGGTGCCTTAACCACTATGCCAAACTGGCTCTTCAAATTTCCCACTATATGCCGACTGCCAGGAGTTTGATTCTGACTGGCTCAAGGTTGACTCAGCCTTCCATCCTTCCGAGGTTGGTAAAATGAGGACCCAGATTGTTGGGGGGGGGGAATATGCTGACTCTGTAAACCGCATAGAGAGGGCTGTGAAGCGGTATATACGGTAAGTCTAAGTGCTATTGCTATTGCTATTTCCACTATATATAGTTATTGTTCCATCATCTAAAGTAGAAAATTGACAGCAAGCCAAGTCTGAAAGTTAGACACTAGGCTTGTAATGTTTGTCTCCCAAAAGATGTCAGGATATTTCACACCTCAGCACTTGAACTGGATGTGTCTTTGAAAGATGTGCACTTTGCAGAATTGCTTGCCCCATCCTGAATGAAGCTAGTCCTTGATGGACAATGAGCTTTGGCAGTGGCTTTGTAACTTCGCTAGCAGAATACTTCATATACAAGCTTATCTGACCAGAGAGTTCATATAGAATGCATTAGATATTCACATAAGCATCTGAAAGTCACTAGTGGGCAGAATTTTTTTGCAGGTGAAAAAGGAACGTGCTGTTCTGTCTAACTGAAAGACAAATAGAAACACAGAAATTGAGGTGGCCTAGATCTGAAAATGCACAAGACAGTTTGGATAAAATTTGATTTAATTAAAAGATTTGTATAGTGCCCATTTTATGTATCATAACTCTGGGCAGCTTACAATGATAATAAAACAAACATCTAAAAGCAACATAAAATTTGTCTTACGCTTTCCAAACACACATCCCTCATATCCAAAAAGGACCCACTACTCTAATTCTTGTGGGAAAATCCAGGACTTCAGGACTTTTGGGAAGGCCAAACAAGTAGTAGTCTGTTGAATCTTGTGGAAGAATGTTACAAAGAGCAGGGACTGCTACTGAGAAGGTGTGTTGGCTTGGCCTTGTTAGATGGCAACATTTAAGAGAAAGGGCGTGGAGTATGCCCACTGTATCGGACTTAGTAAAATAGGTAGATATTTTTAGGGAAAGTCATTCTGGCCAATAACCTGGTCCTAGCTCATGTAAGATTTTAAAGATGATAACTAACACCTCCTTTTTCACCTGTAAAAGAACTGAAATCCAGTGCACATGGCAAATCATGGGGAGTCCAAAACTCTTGTCATTGCATTCTGGAGCAATTATAATTTCTGGATAGTTTTCAAGGGCAGCCTTCTTATAGAGCATATTGCAGTAATCCAACCAGGAAGTGACCAGGGCCTGAGTGACTATGAGCAAAGACCTCCCAGACCAGGAATGACCAATTGGTACACAAAATGAATCTATTCAAAGGCTCCTTGACACATGCAAATTTTGCACTTCTGTCTGGGGCAAGAGTCAAAGATATACCTCACCAGATTCATAACACAGATGGGAGCAATTCTAAACATTCTTGTCATGACCTCTTCCTGAGCAAATAGGCAAACAAAGAATTAGTTCAATCAGTACAGCTCATGGATAATACCAAGAATACATTTTTCAAGGTGTTCAATTGAGGCTTTTTCTAAGTGCATAAGGTTACTTCTACAATGTACATTTTGTGCACTTGTCAATAACTTTGTAAAACTCAGAAAGTTGTCCACTATCTCATCACCAGAATTCTAGAGTTAGCTTCCCTTAACTGAACAATTAAATGAACTTTTGTTAAAAAAAAAAAGTTTGATTTTGTGATCTTTAATTTTTTACAATGTATATTTTAGAAAACTCATATACTGTATTGCTGCATTCCAAAATTATTTTTCGTTTACAATAATAACATACAAATTAAAAATATTAAAAAATCAAGAAATACAAACAGAAACTCCCACCTAATTGCAAACATCACTCTCACTTTCTCAGACCACTCTTTTTGCAGCCTTTACACATTCTGTGGGCCATAGATATTTTCATTATTTGGATGAATTCAAATGAATTCTGTTTATTATCCACATATTCCAAGAGTGTATCAGAAACACCTCCAATATTCAGATAGGGTATTACACATTTTACACATTCATCATAGTACTCAAATTAAAATGTTGATGTCAGTTCACAAATAGTCCAAGTAGCAAAACTCTACATTAGTGCATATGCTTATATTGGGCTACATAAGTCTTTCAAAAGAAATGAACTAACTGAATTAAAATGTACTGGCAAAAAGCCAAAATGCTGAACTGTCCTCTGAGTAACAGATATTGCTTGCATACAACATAGACTAATTTATCATCTTCTACTTTGTATTTCTGGTTTTCCTTTTATGAAGCTGCAAATAGGTTTTGTTGAAAATATCCCTATCATATCTAAATATCGGAAGATAGCACACAAAATTATATTACTGCTAGATAGTGATTGGTGAATTGGTGATGAAATATTAGGAGAATTTTAATGTACATAATTTTTCTGAATCTATTTCTGAAACTTGTATCAGATTCAGTTATGAACCTCATGTTACATTGAAAATGCTTTGTTCCTATGTAAGTATGTATCTAATTGCTCTGTATATTCTTGCTCTGTAACATCTTTTTATGATGTTCAGAGTCTAATAATACTAAACCTTTTCTGCAGATTGCTAATCCTATGTGCTTTATTATGTTAACATCAGAAACATTTGTGTGGTTTAATTTCTCTACCTTTAAATTGATAGACCAAAGCAAATCTTTATGCCTTAATATAATATATACTCCATTTCAAATTTGTGCTATAGGAATTTGGTACTTAAGCAATAGCTTTGCTGTTTGTAAAGCTAAAGCTGTACTAAATGTTTCCTAAAATTTGACTTTATATAAAAAAATCAACCTCTCTGTCTTTCTTTCCCTCACCACCGCCCCTAAACATAGATTTGGAATGGAACTAAACATCCGATTAGAAAAACAGGAGAGCAACAACATAGCTACCGTAGTAAATGGTTTATTAACTATGAGATACAAAGGAGTAATATCAATGCTCCATGTTTAAATTCAAAAAGTTAATAAGATAGTTATTGTTTAGTGATCAGAATTGGGACTGCAAAGAGATTGCTAAGTGAAACTGCAGCTTATGATTTTACTGCAGTTTTCCTTTGCTTTACAGACCTACAAAGATCATAGATGCAAGGAATGGTCTTACAGTTATTTTTCATTACTGTTGTAACTGAGAATGGTCATTAAATGAGGACTATCTGTAAATGGAAGCTGGCATATTTTTCCTTAACAGTAATTATGAATTTTCAGCTACAGCTGAGTATTTTGAAGTTAACTGATACCAATGTGAAAGAGACACTCAAAATCACAGCACTGAAAAGACAAATTACATCACTAATACAAACCCCTTCTTGCATTAATCCAAATTAAACTACCCATAACAATTGTCCAGTCTCTGAATACAGTGGTACTTTGGTACTCAACTGCTTTGAAACTCAACGTATTTGACACAAAAATGTTGTCCTGGTACTCATCGTTTGTTTGGTACTCAATGCACAAGCTAGAACTTGGTGTCAGCTGCGTTGTGACTTACTACAGTATTTCTTATAGGAACAATTTTTTTGGTACTCATCGTTTTCGGTACTCATCCCAACCTCCTAGTATCAGTTAACGATGAATACCAAGGTACCACTGTATGTTGAGTGTCAGGAAGTATACTGGGTAATTTCTGGGTAATTCAGACAATTCAGATTGTTCTAACTTTACATTAATGTCAGTAATTTATTAAGTTCAATGTACAGGTAGTCTTCTACTTAACAACAGTTCATTTAGTGACCATTCGAAGTTACAGTGGCACTGGAAAAAGTGACATCAACATTTTTCATACAGATCAATGCATCATCCATATGGTCATGTGATCAAAATTCAGATGCTTGGCAACTAGCACATATTTATGATGGTTGTAATGTCCTGGGTCATGTGATTATCTTTTGCGACCTTCTGACAAGTAAAGATAATGGAGAAGCCAGATTCACTTCACAACCTATGTTACTAACTCAACAACTGCATTGAGTTGCTTAACAACTGTTGTAAAAGGTCATAGGTCATAAAATGGGAGAAATTCACTTAACAAATGTCTCACTTAGCAACATAATTTTTTGGCTCAATTGTCATAAGTCGAGGACTACCTGTACAAATTTATACAAGTTTAATACATTATTATTAATATTAAATTAAAATCTGAGTACTCAGGGCTTCTAGCCATTATTCCATTACCTGCTATGTAGGATGATAAATAAATGCATTCTTTTGTGTGATGTCCTTACAGGAATTTGAAGATGGTCTCATCTCCTTTCTTCCTGTTTCATTTTTAAAATAGAGATTTATGAACTTTTCTATCATTAATTAATAGTACATTTTAATAGTAAAATGTCTTTAAAAACCTGTCTGAGTCTTCATTTAACAGTGCCATTTTGTCTCAATCACTATTTTAAAGCTATTCCACCATTTTTATAAAAGATTGCAATACGAGCAGTGGTATAAATCTACCATCCAGTTAACCGTCTAGCTATGCAAAAATACTAATTTGGAAGCCATATGGTTATTTCTGTTTTCTTAAGTCATGTAAATATATTAGAGTTGTAAACAGCTCTCATTTCTCAAGCAGGCTGATTCAAATATTAGATATAGTAAAACAGTGTTATTAAGGTAAGTAGTGCTGGTCTCTTTTTTGCTCTGTAAAAACTATATCTCATCATTGCATCTTTTTGCTAAGAATAAATTATAGATTTCATTTGAAGAAGGCAAAGGATTGGATAAGTAAATAGCTAAAGCAGATCACAAGAGGATTAATATTTATCAGAGAAAGTAAGTCTCCAGGAAGTAGAGAATCAAAGAACCATGAAAATGTTTCACTTCTCATCCAAGAAACTTCACTTGATCAACAAGATCAAACAGCAATCACCTTGAACATAATGCAGTCATTATCAGAAGTTAGCATAGATTTTGTCATGAAGTCTTGCCAGATCAATCTCACCTCATTTTTTTAATTTTCCTGCTAGATTGTGGGAATGCTGGAGATATAAAATACCATGATTTCAATGCAGCATTGACAATTACCCCATAACTTTTTGATTAACAAAGTGATCAAAAGTGAGCTGGATGATATGACAAACAAATTAATACCGTGTTTTCCTGAAAATATGACCTACCCCGAAAGTAAGTCCTAGCTTGATTTTTACACGTGCGCCCAATATAAGCCCTACCCCCCAAAATAAGCCCTAATTAAGACCCCACCCATTCCATTCCGGGGTGCAGAGGGTGGGGCGAGGTGGGGATGGCGAGTGGGGAGGAGTAGAGCTGCCCTTCTTACCAGGCCTCGCATACCCCAATACCTGCTTTGCCTTGCTGGCCCACTTCGTGCGTCGCCCCCAGCCTCTGTTTAGCTGTCGGAGGCCATTCCGGAAAGCCCTCTGCAGCCAAGAAACGAGGTTGGATTGACGCGAGTGTCTCCCCCAGGCCTCCGTTTTGCCGTCAGAGGCCCTTCCGGAAAGCCCTCTGCAGCCAATAACCGAGCTCTTTTATCGCCTACAGATGCCTTCCAGAAAGCCCTCTGCAGCCGATAACAGAGCTCCGGATCGATCCGGAGCTCTGTTATTGGCTGCAGAGGGCTTTCCGGAAGGGTTGCCTTAAAGCAGAGGTCTTCAAACTTGGCAACTTTAAGACTTGTGGACTTGTGGGCTGGAGACTTGTGGACTCCAGCCAGACATAGCTGGCTGGAGAATTCTGGGAGTTGAAATCCACAAGTTTTAAAGTTGCCAAGTTTGGGGACCCCTGCCTTAAAGGGTGTAGGAAAATACATCCTGGATCAGAAACCACCCAAATTAAAAGCCTTAGTTATAAATGCACACACACACACAAATCATTTAAAAATTATGATAAATGTGCTACAGATTTGAAGCAGTTCTGAGTATCTCCAAATTGAAGATATTCAATATGAAATTATCCAGGGTCTACTTCATAGAAATACAGTACAATTTTGAAACATTCTTGTTAAAACTGAGCAGACCATAGTTTTCCCCTTTTTAAAAGTAATAAGTATTCTAGATTTTGCTTAGGTTCTGATATGGACAATGAATGTAAAGGTAATGATCTTTTCCAGATCTGTCTCCACATATACACTATCTGCACAATTATTAGGCAAGTTGTATTTTTGTGTATTTTTATTATTGAATAACTACAGTGCTCTCGATCAATCCAAAATGTTAATACATCTCAAACCTGAATATTTAAGAAAGTAAAAGTGAGGTTTTGGCTTTTTTTAGGAGAATATGTGTGCACAGTTATTGGGCAACTATTAGTGTGCAGAATTAAAATGCAACTAAACAAAAAATGAAAATTTTCCCATCTCATTTATTTGCATCTGTTAAAGTGAGCATAATAAACAACTCAAAATGTACAAATAAACATTTCTGACATTTCAAAAAACAAAAACAAATCAGTGACCAATATAGCCATCCTTCTTTTCAATTAACAGGCATAAGCCTTCCATTCATGGAGTCTATCAGTTTCTTGATCTGTTGAAGATCAACTTTTTGTGCAGCAGCAACCACAGCTTCCCAGACACTGTTCAGAGAGGTGTACTGTTTTCCTTCACCGTAAATCTCCCATTTAAGAAGGGCCCACAAGTTCTCAATAGGTCAGGTGAGGAGAGAATCAGAGAATCGGAATAGAGCTGGAAGGGACCTTGGAGGTCTCTAGTCCAGCCCCCTGCTCAAGCAGGAGATCCTATACCATTTCAGACAAGTGACTGTCCAGTCTCTTCTTAAAAATCTCCAGTGATGAAGCACATACAACTTCTGAAGGCAAGAGCCATGTCATTATTCTTTCATCTTTAAGGCCTTTACTGGCTAGCCACGCAGTGGAGTACTTCAATGCATGTGATGGAGCATTGTCCTGCATAAAAATCATTGTCGTCTTGAAAGATGCAGACCTTTTCCTGTATCACTGCTTGAGAAAAGTGTCTTCTAAAAACTGGCAGTAGGTTTGGGGGTTGATTTTGAGTCCATCTTCAACCCAAAAAGGTCCAACTAGCTCATCTTTAATAATAGCCCATACCAGTATCTCACCTCCACCTTGCTGGCGCCTGAGTCGAAGTGGAGCTCTGCGCCTGTTACTGATCCAGCCATGGGGCCATCCATCTGGTCCGTCAAGAGTCACTCTCATCTCATCAATCCATAATGACAAATCTGTCTTCAAATATTTCTTGGCCCAGTCTTGCCGTTTCAACTTATGTGTCTTGTTCAGTGGTGGTTGGGTTTCATCCTTCCTTACCTTGGCCATGTCTCTGAGCACTGAACATCTTGTACTTCTGGGCACTCCAGGAAGGTTGCAGTTCTGGAATATGACAGCACTGGAGGATAATGGGTTCCCCGTAGCTTCACGTTTGAGTCTTCTCAAATCTTTGGCAGTTAATGTGCGTCTTTTTTTCTCAACACGTTTCTTGTGACCGTATTTGCAACAAAACATTTGATGGTTCTGTGATCACGCCCCAATATCTTAGCAATTTCAAGAGTGCTGAATCCCTCTGAAAGACTTTACAATTTTTGACTTTTCATAGCGAGTTAAATCTGTCTTTTTGGCCCATTTTGCCTGAGGAAAAGAAGCTGCCTAATAATTATGCACAACTTGATATAGGGTGTTGATCAACTTAGGCCACACCATCCCTCACCTGATATGCTTATATCCACTAAGAATTCAAGTTTATACAGCTTGGAAATGGAAAATATGCATAAAAATGATGATATGGTCAAAATACCCACTTGCCTAATAATTGTGCATACAGTGTAGTTAAAAACATAACATATTTAATGGGGCTCATTTGCTGTAAGATGAAAATGCGTCTTTTAGTATTTTTTTTTATTTGTTTCCGGACTCTGGACTAAATGCTTTTTTTTTTTTTGTCAGAAAGCAACAGAAAAGTTCATTGATCTGGAATTTGCTGCAGATGTATTTTTAAATTTCTGATATTTTTCATACTTTAATAAGAAAAATGGGTCACATTGGTTTCTGGTGGAGTGTCTATATTCAGAAACTTCCCTTTTCTGTTTCCTTTATAAAGCTTTGGTCATTATTTTTGCTATATCCAATATTGTTGTTGTTTTTTTTTCTAAATTTATTTTTTCTTTTTCATTATTTATAGTTTTTCATGTTTTTAATTCTTTTTAAGTTTGTCCCGAATGACATTTCTTTTCCCTTGACTTACAATTTTTTAAAATATACAGTTCTTATATCCATGTCATCTTTAATTATTTCCTACTATGTAGACGCAGGGGTAGGCTGCTACGGGTTCGGCCAGGTTTGGGCAGACCCATAGCTAACGTTATGGCCGATTCAGCGAACCATCAAATCCCACCCCTGGCTGGCCCCGCCCACCCCTCCCAGGAGTCTCCACGCGGCCTGTTTTGGATGCGAGGTAAGTGCAGGGCCTGCGTGGAGGCTTGGGGAGGGGGAAAAACAGGCCTTCTGAAAGTTCTGGAAGTCAAAAAATGGGCTCGTTTCCGGCCTCCGGAGCCCGGGGGAGGCAGTTTTTGCCCTCCCAGAGGCTTGGGGAAAGCCTCTGGAGCCTGGGGAAGGTGAAAATGGCCCCCCCGCCGTGGTGCAGGAGGCCGACTAGGCCACGCCCACCCAGCAACCCGGCAGAGAACCCATTGCTGAAATTTTTGAAATCCAGCCCTGCGTAGATGGTATTACATATTCTTTGAAAGGAAGACAAAATTTTACTAAATAGAGTAATTTAAAACATGTTTTTAAACAAGAACATCATATTCTTCCAGATGAAAAAGACTTTTTGGAAGATGCGTATCAGTTTAATGTATGCTAGAGGTGTTGTGAATTAAGTCTTCAAAATTTGTAGTGGAACAAAAAAAATGATCCAGAAATATAATTTTAATTATGGTGGTTAAATTTTCAGATAATCACCTTGCATTTATTAGTTGTTGTAGCCTTATTAAGAATCTTTTATGTATTGTTTATATATGCTTTTCAGTATCTTTTTACTTTAGCGGTGAATTAAATTTCCTGATGAAAATGTTAATCAAGTTTTGAATTTACAGTACTATTAATAGCTCTTTAATTTTTTTTTTTATCTTTGAGTAAGTCTTAAATCCTGGATGCTGCCTGGACAAGTCCATGAAATTGTTTTTTATTGTTTTCTTCATGGAGCTGAGAGAGAGGATGAGTAGCCCATCACCCAACTGGCTTTGTGCCTAAGGCAGTATTAGAACTCACTGTCTCCTGGTTTCCAGCCTGGTGCCTTTAACCATTACACCATAGTGGTTTTCAAGTCTGGGTATTGATAGTCTCATGAAAACAAACTTTTCCCCCCAGTTTGTTGCTATAATATATTTAACTACTTGACAATAACTGTCTTGAATAGCCAGAAACTCAGTGAAACTCAGTAGCTTTACTATGAATTAAAATCAGTTCTGTAATTTTATACGTTTTGCTGCAGGAGCCAATATACAAAAAACCCTGAACTTTTTTTGGTCATTTACAGGACTGTATCTGTAAATGTTGAATACAATTGATTGTTTTGTTTTCTTCTCCCTTCATACTTTTGTAGGTTTATCCTTCATCCCAAAGAAGTAATTCACAATCAGCTCTTAGAAAAACAAAAAATAGCAGAAGAAAAAATTAAGGAACTGGAGGTATGTTTGGAATATCTAAAATGATTGTATGTATGTATATGTATAAATGTATGTATTTTGCATTCTTTATTCTATATGGTTCATCTGTATGAAGTGCCTTTGCAGAATGGAAGTTTCAGTATGGGACAGCTAGTAGTAATTCTTGTTTTACAATTGTGCCTGGAAATTCCCTGTGAAGCCTGAGAAAACACACAGAATATAAAAGCATAATTGGTCTGCGGTTAAAAAGAGAGAGGTTTGCTTGTCAGAAGATCACAAAAGCTGAACACTGCAACCGTCATAAATATGAATTGTTACCAAGTAACTGAATTTTCATCACACGACCGTGGGGATGCTGCAATGGTCATAAGTGTGAAAAATGGTCATAAGTCACTTTTTTCAGTGCTGTTGTAACTTTGAATGATCATTAAATGAACTGTGGTAAGTCGAGGACTACCTGTACAGGTAGTCCTCAACTTACATCAGTTCATTTAATGACCATTCAAAGTTACAACGACTGAAAAAAGTGACTTATGACCATTTTTTATAGTTACGACCTTTGCAGCATCCCCATGATCATGTGATCAGAATTCAAGTGCTTGGCAAGTGATTTATATTTATGACCATCACTGTGTCCCGGGGCCATGTGATCCCCTTTTATGACCATCTGACAAGCAAACTCAATGGGGAAGCCAGATTCACTTAACAACCATGTTACTAATTTATAACTGCAGTGATTCACTTAACAACTGTGGCAAGAAAAGTTGTAAAATGGGGCAAAAGTCACTTAACAAATGTCTCACTTAACAACAGAAATTTTGGGCTCCATTGTGGGCTTAAGTTGAGGATTACCTGTATTTTTTATAGTCATCTATAGTATATTATCTACTTACAGATTGCCTATTGCTGGAAGGTGATAATAGTTATTGGATGAATTTTGGAATAAAATGTTGGAATACTCTATAGAAATAAGATATAAGTGATTAATAATCTCAAAGAACGTTTATTGTTCATATGATAAGATTAATCAAAAGAAAATACTTTGTGTGTGGGATCCTCAGAGAAAGTTTAGAAAAAACTCTTGTTATGCTGGTAATGTAAAACAATTTACATGTATGAGTTATGTGAAAAACAAGTGCACCCCATGCATTTTTAAAAATACATCTGTGGACTTACTAATATTTAATTTTCATTCAAACAGTATGTAAAGATAAAGGTGATGTTGAACAAAAGAACTATGAAAATTAGCTGTTCAGTAATTTATTCATCAAAAAATTAACACGTGTTAGTAACTTTGTTACGTGAGTATAATAATATAAGCTGCTCCAATTAGCCTGTTTAATCTAAAACCAATGTTATATGGTTTTGGAAAACATAATAAGATTTAATGTTCTTAACATGTTCTATCATATTGCCTTTATTAATAGTTAAAGAATTTTGGATTATAGAGCTCCAAAATATATAGCAAAGATAATTTTGTTAACATTGTTACTTGTTAATTGTCAGATAGTTGATGTAAAGTAAATATTCATCTTTTTCATAACTAAAAGTAAATAGTTTGATTGGATTAGTATAGGAACTTGCCCTCCTTCCCCACTGTGGTATTTTAGTGCAAATGTTACATTGCTAATTCTGGAAACATAAGAAGAAGCCTCTCATCAAAGACAAAGTGCCCAATGCTCTTGTGAGTTTCTTAGCTCCTCCCCCCCCCAAAGATCTTATCTATTGTAGACTGCCTCATTTACTTTAGAAAGTAAATGTAAAAGCCTACCTGCTCCCACAACAGTTTTTTCTTTTTCTTTTCCCTCAGCCCATTGAGGAGGCAGGATCAGAAACCTGACATCTCATAACCATGACAGCTCTATTATTATAGAGTAGCGTAACAGAATCTTGAAAGCCTTGCTTAGTTTGTCTGTTCCTCTCTCTTATTGAAGAGAGTTAAGGCAGAGCAATTTTGAGATTCCTCCTCGTCTTCTCTTGCCTCTTTTGGCTAAGTTCATGTTTTCTTAATGGCTGCTACCGGTACATACCAAATGACGGTCAGTTAAGAGTCAGTTGTAGAATAGCTCTTCTAAATTCTTTGAGATACCTTATCTTATTAATTCATCTCTCATTTCATCATCAAGTCCTTGGTCTCTCAAATCCAAATAATGCTACGCATCTTTGGTAAATAATTAAAACTTAATATGGATTAAGAACACTTTGATTACCTGTTTCAGCTTGCAAATCTCTTAATTTGCTGTTGCTTTTCTGCCAAATAATCAAAAGCAGCTCTGAGACTTTGCCTGAAATTTGGATCATTATTCAGTAATGGATCATTTCCTTCTGTGAGGTGCACAGTAAATTTGTCTGCCCTTTCTTTTAGCAGACTCAGAACACAAGTAATTTTGATGTAGTCTAGGAAATTGTGCAAGTCAACCTGACATGTACAGTTCACAGTGAGTTGTGAAAGTCAGAAATTGTTCCTGGGCACCTCTAAACCTTTGGTAAGCCCTGTGAGAGTACAGAAATATTGACTTGGCTTCTGTTTGCTAAATTGTTCCTTACTGAAACAAGCCCTGTCCCAAATGCTATTAGTTGTGCCATTGGATTATGCAAATTTATTATTTGTAAATCCACTTCTTAGCGGTATAGTCTTGATCACTAGAAAAACAGCCAATGATCTCTGAATTTTTTAACATGCAAATCATAAGCATCATGACTAAAATACTAACGGAAAAGAGGTTTGTTTTGAGCAGCCTGAAAAGTAGTAGTTGTTAGGAGAAAAATATATTTTAAAATCTTTCATTTTAATAAACATAATTGACAAGCAAAATATAGTTTGAAGAAAGTATTATCTAATTTTATTTTGTATTTAAATGTCATATTTCAGGGAAAACAATGTGGGATGCTCTAAGGACATGGAAAATATCAATTCATCCTTATGAAAGGAAGTGATTAGGGCTGTGTGTTTTTATTGTTAGTGGTAGATAATTTCTCTGTTCTGTACTATTCTGAGCTTGTTTAGTTGCTGGGTGTTGTCAGACTAGGTAGCTAAAAATAACAAACAGCAGGAGGTTGCTATGAGATGGCTGTAACTTACTGGATTGATTTTGCAATGTGAAGGAGGTTCAACCTTTGGCATTTTTGATAAATGGTTTTCCTGTTTTTTGAATCCTTTCATGCTTGAGAGTCTCATTATTATTTATGCTTCTTATGTACAGAAGTGATAAAGCTAAGAGTTGTTTTACTCTTTAACCAGAATTCTTGCACTATGAAACAATAGGAAAGATCTCATTCTTTCTATGCTGCTTTGAAACTGTTTTTGCCATGATAGTTCCAGCCTATGAATATAATTAATAGTATTTAATTGTTCTATTCTAGATTTAAATTTGCTGCTTATGCTTTACCGTAAGATAGGCACCCCATATTACTAAATGATTTGAAGTAATAAAAAGTGTCACATATCCACATAATATCTTTGTTATTAGCTTTTCTCTGTTATGGCTATAATTTCAAGTAAAAGAAGAGCATGTATTATTGAGAACTGGTGGGTGAAAATAATTATTATACTCAGCAATGTGAAATCACAGCTGCCAGATCTTTTATCTGCTGTTGGCCTTCATATACACTGAGTTCTTTCCAAGAATCCAGGATATTTGCAGAGCCAAGCAGTGTAGATTTTTGTAATTGACAGTCAGAAATTTTGTCAGCATGCAGATATTCTAAGTGCTGTTCGAGGTTTTTTGGTATGGCACCCAGTGGGACCACCATAGCTGGTTTCTGTCATAATCTTTCAACTTTGATTTTCAGATCTTGATATTTTGTGATTTTTCTCCAATTCTTTGTCTTCTATTATACTGTCACTTGGTATTGCTGCTATTGTTATCGACATTTTCTTCTTTTGAGATATGATAGCAGTCTTCCAATATTTGAGGGGCTGTCACAGACGAGAGAGGGTCAACCTATTCTCCAAAGGACTTGAGGGCAGGACAAAAAGTAACAGATGTAAACTTGTCAAGAAGACATGAAATCTAGAACTAAGGAAAAATTTCCTGACAGTGAGAACGATTAGTTAGTGGAATCGTTTGCCTCCAGAAATTGTGGGTGCTTCAACACTGGAGATTTTTAAGAAGTGATTGGGCAGCCATTTGTCCGGAATGGTATACTTGAGCAGGGGGTTGGTCCCTACTCTGTTATTCTGTTCTGTTAAATCTTGCATGTTATGAGCCAAGCCTACAAGTCTTATCAATTTGTATTTTGAAATCCCACAATATTTTAACCCCATTTTCCACTACTTTTTCAATTCTATGTTCCCACCAATTTTTCATTACTGGCCTATGATAATTTTTACAGATGTTCCACTGAATCATTTGGCATAACTGTGTTATGTTGTTATTTATCATCAGTTTGTGCAATCTTCTTGTATGAGCTGATTATATGTTCTACCATTTCTTCTGCTTGTTTAAACAATCTGCAATGTAAATCAAAAATGGATGATTTTTCAATTCTGGCCTTGATTGCATTTTTCAAATAGCTTCAGATTCTTTTTTAATGTTTCTGTTGTAAACCATTGCCAGGTTTTATCTTTATCTGCTTTCCCCTCAATCTTTTGTAGAAATTGACCGTGTAATGCTTTTCCTTGCCAGCATTCTTTTTTTTTTATTAGATTATTTCACTATTTCATGTCTTGTTTCCTGTACATTCAGTAAGTTCCAATTTTTAACTTGCATCAGTCATGAAATCTTCTACTTACCTCGTCAGCCACTTCCAGCAGTGAGCACCTCCACTGGGTCTCTGAGCCAACCGACAAAACCACTTCTGGTTGTAGCGTGTTCTGCAGGGTCAGGGTTCTTCTCCTTGACCCAGCTGGCCAGAATTACTTGGGGATTGGGGCTCATAGCAGATTAGTCTCATTGAGCTGAGACAGCTCCTCAGATACCTTGACTCATGCCATATAGGGTTTTAAAGGTAATAACGCACACTTTGAATTGGACCTGGAAGCAAACTGCTGTAACCAGTGCAGCTCATGCAAAAGCAGTGTTATATATACCACCCTATGCACCCAGAACTGCATGCCCCACTGCATTCTGCATCATCTGTAGCTTTTGAATACTCTTCAAGGGTAACTCCATGTAGAGTGCTTTGCAGTAATCCAACTGAGAGATGACCAGGGTGTGTGCACAGGATCTTGCGATCCAGATAAGGGCTCAACTTTTGTACATGAAATTATGCAGATGTCCACTTTGCCATGACTGCCACCTGCTGTTTGAGCAGGAGTCATGAATCTAGGAGAACACCCAAATTGTGCACCAGGTCTATCTGGGGTAGTGCAGCCCTGTCGTAGACTACAGATGATAAACATCCAAATCCAGGGGCCCATTGAATCCACAGCCATTCTGTCTTACCAGGGTTCAGCTGAAGCCTGTTGTCCTCCATCCAGACCCCTCAACCTTCAGGCACTGTGAAAGGGCAGCCACAGCATCACTTGGATCACCAGGGATGGGGATCTGAAGCTGAATATAATCTGCATAGTGAAGGAATCTCATGCTATGGTGTTAGATGATCTTATCCAGCAGTTTCATGTAGATGCTAAAGGAGGGGGGAGAATACCAAGGCCTGCAGCACCGCACAGAGAAATAGCTGTGAGCTGAACCTCTCGCTCCCTATTAACACCAGCAAGGTCTGGCCTTGTAGAAAGGAAGCTGAATCAGCACAATATTACACCATTCACCTCTAGACTCTGCTGTTAACCCAAAAGGATACTGTGGTCAATGGTGTCAAAAGCCACCAAGAGGTCAAGGAGAACAAGGATGGATATACTATCTCTATCCCACTCTTGCCAGAGATCATCCACAAAGGTGACCAATGCTGTCACATGCAGGTCACATTGTCCAATTGAGTGTCATTGTGTTATGAGAAAAATTCTTTCGGTTTTGGCAAACACCTGCTAAAGTGTCCTTGGCTCTCACAAATCGTCTTCTTGATGTCTAGAGCCTACATTCCATCTCACCCTTCCCTCCTCCCTGGTTCGTTGGCAAGCTGAGAAGCGATAAGCGCACTTTAAATTTAACAACAACAGTAATATCACCTTGCTGGAGAAGCTGTAAGAGTTCGTTTTTTTGTGCTGAATTTTTCCAGTTGCAGTTAAAACTATTACCGTGTTTCCCCGAAAATAAGACAGGGCCTTATATTTTTTTGAACCCCGAAATATGGCCTTGGCCTTATCGGGGGAGGGGGCTTATGGGGGTGCAGTAGGCAGCAAGCGTGGGACTGGATGTCCCATCTCCGCCGCCTCCCCTCCCTGTTCTTGGCGCCGGCTGAGCGGCTGGCCCGCCACCACCGCCTCGTGGAGCTGGACTCTGCAAGGCTTGTTGTGCCGTTGCATGCACGAACTGCAGGACTGCCATGAGCTTCATCATACCGGCACAGCTGGGGTCCTGCTGCCGTTCGTGCATGCAATGGCACAACAAGCCTTGCAGAGTCCTCCACGAGGCAGCGGCAGTGGCGTGATGAGTCTCACAGAGACTCATTTCTGGCAGGTGGGACATGTTGGGCTGCGAGACGTGTGTCCTACATGACACTTGTAGCTCCATCGCATTTCTTGCCGTTGTGTCCAGGGAAGCACATTGTAAAAGAAAACTTCTCGCGAGTTTGAGAAGTTTGATTGAATTCGTAAGAGC
>QLTV01003124.1:967237-985466 GCA_003457575.1 Thermophis baileyi
ATTTCTGACTGAATTTCAAATAGGGAAATATTTCTTGCGTGCAGCGTGCAGCCAAAAGTTTCCTTGTCCCTGGTGCTGTGTCTTACGTGCACTCTTCCCCCCCCCTCCAAGAGAGAGAGAGGGGCACGTTTGGAAGAGACAAGGAAGCGCGTGCCCAGCTGCTTCTGCCGCTGAGCCCGGCTAGAAGTTTGGCTGTCAGCTCAGGCAGCCCGCAAGAGTTTCTTCCCCCTCCCGCTTCGCTCGAGAGCCGGAGGCGGGGGAGGGTCAGTGGACACAACACCGAGGAATGCGATGGAGCTACAAGTCCCAGGTAGGACACGCGTCTCACGGTGGGGTGCAATTTGGGGGTGGCAGGTGGGGCAAGGTGGGATAGGCCGCGAGATGCGCGTCCTACCTGGGACTTGTAGCTCTGTCGCGTTCCTTGGAGAGAGAGGGAGAGAGAGAGAGCAAGCGAGAGGGGTGCACCGGGTGGCTGTTCCTGTGGGGGATTCCCACGCACCGGCCTCGCCTGCATCCCCCGTCTGAAGGATGCGGGGAGGGCAGGTGGAGGATGAGCGTCCCGAGCCGGCGAGCGAGCGAAGGAGGCGTGGGCAGGAGGCAGAGCCGACGGGGCGGCGAGGCCGACCCGCGGCCCAGCGCTCTCTAGCTGACTGCAGGGCTCTGCAACGTCAGCCGCAGAGGCAGAAGCAGCGAGTGCCCGAGGGTCGCGGCGCACCAGCACCTCCTGCCTGCGAGGAAGAGGAGGGGAGCCTCGATCCCTGCCTCGCCGCCTCATCGCAGGCAGGAGCGCGTTTCAAAATGCTGCCATAGGCAGAGCCCAGAGGAGCCGAGCCAGTCCCGCGGGGTGTGCATGCACCCGCCTCTCGCTTGCTCTCGCTCTCTCTCTCCCAGCCAAAAGAGTGCCCGCCGCAAAAAGAGCAACTCCCAGCCGGGAGAGCAAGAGAGATAGCAAACGAGAGGTAGGTGCGCACACACACTGCGGGACTGGCTCGGCTCCTCTGGGCTCTGCCTCTGGCAGCGTTTTGAAACGCGCTCCTGCCTGCGAGGAAGAGGAGGGGAGCCTCGATCCCTGCCTCGCCGCCTCATCGCAGGCAGGAGCGCGTTTCAAAACACCATAGGCAGAGCCCAGAGGAGCCGAGCCAGTCCCGCGGGGTGTGTGTGCACCCACCTCTCGCTTGCTCTCTCTCTCTCCCGGCCAAAAGAGTGCCCGCTGCAAAAAGAGCGGTTCCCGGCATGTCCCCCCCTTTCCCTGCAAAGTAGTTGGGGGGCTTTATTTTGGGGGGGCGCTTATTTCAGCGCATGCGCTGAAAAGCCTGATTGGCCTTATTAGGGGGACATGTATTATTTTCGGGGAAACACAGTAGCTATATAGTGTCATATTATTATAATTGTATAATAATACATAAGGAGTTCAAAATAGCCAAAGGATAACCTCGGCCAGTGTGTAAAGATGTTTAGTCAGAGCCCAGTTTCAATTTTGATGATGCTTGCCTCCTGTTGGAGTGCCATGTTTGAAAGCAGATTGTGAAATATATTTTGTCAAAATTTGGACTGATTGCTAAAGGGTTTTGTTTGGGGGGGAGAGCATTAGTATGCACATGAGTGGAGCAATCCTGTTGACGCTGTGTGCTTTGATTTTAAAAAATATTTTGACAAGTTTCATCAAAGCCTATTAAATAAAGTCAGTGTTATCACTGGGCTGAGAACAGCATAACTTGCTAGTTGCAGATGTTGCTTGGTGAGTACTCTCGGACCTGGGATAGCCACTATGAAGCCACAATGCATCTGATTGTTGTGTTCTTATTACATACTCTTTCAAAGCTTCAAAGTTGCAATAAATATCTTTAAATGAACATGTCCTTGAAATTCAGAAATAAGACAGCTCATTTTTCTAAAATATTAATAACTTACCCAGCTGAATTTTTCTGACCTCACATGATTTGAAAATAAACTTAGGCACTTTTGTTTATTATATTTACATATCTCTTCCTATCCTAAAGCATTTCAAAGCATTTATCTTAAAACAGCAATAAAATACATAATAATGCATATACAGGTGGTCCTCGAGTTACGAATGGAATGGAGCCTGCCCATTCCATTCGTAACCCGAGGATTCGTGGGAGTGAATCTTGTACCTTGAACTGGATCATTCCCTCCTTTCACCCATGCATTCGGATCCACTCCTCAGAAGCTCCATTTTGGCCAGCAATGTGCAGGACGAATGTTGCAGAGCCTCTGCAGTTGTTCATAAGGGCGAACAACTGCTGTGGTGCTACAAGATTCATAGTTTCAGGCCTTGTTCGCAAACGCTAGGAGGCGCTTATCGCGTAACTTCAAAAGTTCGCTAAGGGAACGCTCGTAACCTGTGGATTACCTGTATATTTAATTAAACCTATTTTAAAAGTTCTGAGGGAGGAAAATACACATTTTTCATGTTGGATGAAAAGGCGAGTTTCCGACAGGCACATGAAAAATATTATTTTTTCAAATAATAGGTATGTCTGAGATTTTTGGAGGATGAGAATGTAGGCGCTACTCTTAGAGAAACCTTTTCCATCTATAAACAGCTGCAAGTTTAATTCTGTGATTGTTTTCTTTTCAGTCTGATATTGTTTTTATTACTACTTATTTATTTTATTGAATTTATATGGTAGCCCATCCTTCATAAATATCTCTGAATAGCGAATCCAGTGAAAAACATCTATCTATGCTAATATGAAATGAAAATAAAAAATAGGATACATAATATAGTGGAGGTACGTGTTAGCATTTTATTTGCAAAAACTGATTCGGATGTTCTTGCTTTTAACCTAGTTCTTTTGGAAGATTTTTATCTTTGTATTGAAAAATTTTGAAATATTTTTATCCTTGTATTGTTTGCAGTGGTGAAGGATTTTAATGCACAGCTATTCATAGAATTCTCCTGTTCTGGATAAAAAACAACATCCTATTGCTGGATAGTTTTATTCCACCAGTATAATGTTACACAGGTGCATAGTTCTAATGTTCCCAGTGATTAATGGAATTCTAAATCTTTTAATTTTGTGGCTGCTATTATCTAGTTTTCTAACTGTTCACAATAAAGGGATGTGTATGAAGATCTAGTGCTGCTTAGATCCTTGTTCCCTATTTACTAATTTACAATTGTAAATTAAATTAAAATCTATGCATTATTATACTTTATTCCTTTTTTAACTGGGCATTGTAGCAGTTGAACTCTAACATATCTGGTTACAGAATACCTGATGGTAGAAATTTGTTTTCCAACTGTAATTATGTTCTCAGAACCCATAGTATATAATTGCTTATTCTAACTAATCTTTCCTTTTTCTCATCAACTACTGCATAAAACAGAAAAATCTTAGCAGATTATTAGCTTAGCCCCACCCACTCTTCTTGAGCTGACTGAATAAGGCAGTTAGAACAGCTAAAGCTGACAAAGCTCTGAATCATAATTGATAATCATGCCTCAAGTTTCAGGTATGTGAATCATAAATTCCTGCTTGATTCACACCTTGCTTTTTAATCTGGTTTACTCTGCTTGTAATGATGAAGAGAAAGAACATGTTTTAAGTCCACAATAAGCAGAAAATATGTGGAAGAAGCTCAGATACTCACTTCTCTAATTTACATGAACATAAAAAAAGGCGGAGGTACAACATAATTGGATTTGCAACTTTCTATTACTATAATCCAGGCCTGTCAAACTGGTGGCCCACGCAGGCCATGACCACCCCAGCTCCGCAAAGGCAAAAAACATCACAATATGTCACGATATGGCCCGTGATGCGAACAGGTTTGACACCCCTGCTATAATCCAATCTGAAATAAAAGTAGATTTTCCTTCCTGTGCAGTTGATTCCTGATCTGTCTACCCGGTGGGCTAACGAAATATAAGATGAGTGTACCAAAAAGATTAAGAGGGAGGGAGATGGGCAGTTGAGAAATATGAAATATAAAATATAAATAAATACATTTGTATTGATTCATGTTGGATCTTAATGCTTTGCCTTTCAGATGCATGATATATTTTAGAAGGAGAAACAAAAAGCAGTAACTTTTGAAAATGTTGAAACCCATCTGTTTTTTATATTTTTGAAACAAAAACCTTATGTAACAGTTTTGCAAGAGATCCAACATATTCTGTTATAATAGAAATATTGGATTTATTATCAGAAATGTTTTCCAAAGATACTCAGCTTTTACTTAGATTTATATCTGAGTAATAACATGATACATAATGCAATCTAAAGTTATATAGGTTAAAGATCCTTAAAAAAACCCATCCTGATACACAGATATACAAAAAGAATAATTGTTCTATTCTTCCATTTTTCATTAATTTGTTTTTCCAATCCCTTTCATGACTAATTTAAATGGAAGACACAGCCAGTACTCTACTAGGGTGATCTGTGTGTTTGTGTGTGTGTGTGTATGTATGTATATATATGTACACACAAACACTCACTCACATATATATACTCTGTCTCTGGGTGTGTGTATTCAGAATATTGAAGACTGATCTTATACCAACGATTTATTAAATTTAAATCTCATCTTGGGGGGGAATGATGTTCCAAAGGGAGAATGCCACCCCAGAAAAGGCTTTCCTTGTGGCTCCCACCAGATGAAATTCCTTGGCAGATAGAACCTGCAACATGCCCCTCTTTGCAGAGCTGATATGATGGGTAAATGTAACTGGGGAGAGCACCCCTGGTGCAGTGTAGGTCCTTTGAAAGGCATAACCAACACTTTGAATTGGACCCAGAACCAGAATATCAATCATCACAGTTTATGGAGCAGAGATGTAATGTGTAGTTCTAGGAATACAAGTAACTGTCCATGCAGCTGCATTATGCACCAGCTGAATTTCCAGAGGTGAACTGCATTACAATAGTCTGTTCAGGTGAAGTTGCAGGTACACACAGCTCCATTTGTGGGAGCGGTGCTCACACATGAAGCTCCACTTGCACGAGCAGAGGAGCTTGAGCAGAGGGTGTTTGTGTTCACGCGCGCTTACCCATTTCTCCCGCGGCCCGGGTTCGTGCGGCCTGGTGGGCTGCGGAAAAGGATTAAAGGGATAGCTAAATTTGGAATATTGCTTCACTTAAAGTATTTTTTGAATTAAATAAACAGATAACACATATCTCTGTGCTTGCTTTGGCAGCACATACACTAAAAAAAAATACATATCTCTGTGGGAAAGAAGAATGTTTAAATTTGTTAAAGATGATTGGCTGATTGCATAAAAATGAGATAAGTAAAAAAGGAGGGAAACATGAAGTTCTGAGAAGACCATGTGATAGCAGAACTATGGAGGGCTGAAAGGACTAAGGTGTTATGGACATGGGGGGGGGGGAAGCCTCTCATTTTTTACTCCCCTGTTATATTGATTACAAGTTTGAAATAAAGAATTACAGTAGTGGCCAAAATTGTGGAAACCTTTGGAGAAAAGTACAGTATTTTTGAGGTTTGATGGCTAATACCGCTTTTTTTTTTTTTTTTTTAATTTTTTTTTAAATTTTTTTTTTAATGGAAAGATAATTTTATCTTCATAGAAGCCGACTTCCGGCAGTGTGCATGCAGTCACCATCTTTTTTTTTGGCTTTGTTTTTTTTCCCCCCGTTACTGTGCATGCGCTCTCGCGTGGAGCACACGCGTGCCCACGCAGCGCAGGAGGGAGCAAACTGGCAGCGAGGTAAGTTGGAACTCACCCTTGCCCCGGACCTGCTCTCTCGGCAGCTCCATAGGCACCGCCATCTTGTTTTTTGCTTCTGCACATGCACAGAAGCTGGTTTTTTAGCACTGCGCATGCACACCCGCGCAATGCCCGCATGCCCACGCGGCATGTCAAGGAGTGAACCAGCAGCGAGGTAAGCCAGAACCCCCCCCTGATGTATTCCATGGGGCAAAATTCCCAAAGCTAGAAAAAATCAAGGGTTGCCAAGGGCCAGCTATTTAGAGCTGAAATTGGAACCAAGGTCTTTTTTGTAAAGCTGTAGCTTGCACACATTTTGCTGTCTCGAGGATCTGCAGATGACACCTGATTGGCTCTCTAAACACTCATGCTCATTGGCTACAATCAGATGAAGGAAAGCTACCTGATATCAACCTAAGCAAGTTGTGCTTCCTTTTTCTGGTTATTTGGCTATAACGTTTCATAGAATACAGATAATTAAACAAACTTTGTTGCATTACATTCTTGATTAAATTATCTTTCCCTTGATATATAATTTTATGGTACTACTCCCCAAAAAAGTGGTGTTATTAGGCATCAAACCTCAAAAATACACTTTTCCCAAAAGGTTTCCACATTTTGGCCACTACTGTATAAAGGAAATGAAAGCTATGGAAGGAGAAAATAGGCTTGTTGGATCACCCCAGAAGAATATATTTGTATTCTATTCTATATATTCACATTCTACTACAAACAAATTAGTAGAAGAGCATATATTCCATTGGCTAGCAAGATTATTATATGTGTATAAAATTGACATATATTGAAGTACCCATAGCGGAAGGTAAAATAACATGTACTTTTGCAGAATACTGAACCTTTTTTTGGACTTTGAACTAAAAATGGAAAGAGCTAAAATGACAATTTTTTAATTAACACTTGAAAAAGTGAGAGCTAATTTCTGTCTGGATAAAAAAAGACAATGGGTTCAAACATTAAGAAGGTAAAGCCCAGCTACTCTGTATGAGCTTAATTTCAGTTCCGAAGTTTTGATTTAAAAATGGAAAAAATATTTACCCTTGCAGAAACCATAAGGCAAAACTACATTGTCAGACATGAATTTGAGGTCAAATCATGTAGCCATTATTTGGAGAAGAAACTCCATTTTGAGCTATGGTTTCATTAATAGACTGGACACATAATTATCTGTTGATAATCTGACATCTAGTGATTTTTGTTTACTTCCGTTTAAAATACTTAAAACCTTGATAGTGACAATAAAATAACAAGAAATTGTACAAATTGCTTCTTCAGTGAGTCTGCTTAATGGGGCCAGAGCAGGTAGATGATAGCATGATTAGTGTAGATATGTTAAGTAACCTGTCTTCAGTGTGATTTGTTGAGGAAATTCCATCATTATTTTAACAATCTTATAGAAGAAAAGGTTTCACTCAGGAAATATACATTACATCTATCCAGCCGTACATACTACTACTATCACATCTATTTTGTAAAGATTGGGAGAAATTGGGAGAAAGATCATGCCAAACCAATCTTATTTCATTCTTCAACATAGTGACTAAATAAGTAGACCAGCGAAATACTGTGGACATAATATACTTAGACTTCAGCAAGGCATTCGACAAAGTAGACCAAACTTACTTCTTGGTAAGCTAGAAAAAAGTGGGATAGATAGCATCACCACCAGATGGATTCGTAACTGGCTGACAAACCGTACTCAATGAGTAGTCCTTAACGGGTCTACGTCTACATGGAAGGAAGTAAGCAGTGGGGTACCACAAGGTTCTGTCTTAGGCCCAGTACTCGTTAATATCTTCATAAACGGCTTAGATGAGGAAATAGAAGGGAAACTTACCAAATTTGCAACACTGGGCCCTATCTAACAAAATGAAATTCAACGTAGAAAAAAGTAAAGTCTTACACTTCGGCAAGAAAAATCAAAAGTACACATATAGACGGTGAAACCAGGCTTAATAGCAGTAACTGTGAGAGGGATCTTGGAGTTTTAGTGGACAACCAGTTAAATATGAGCCAGCAGTGTGCAGCGGAAGCCAAAAAAGCCAATGCAATCCTAAATTGCATTAACAGAGGGATACAATCAAGATCAAGTGAGGTACTAATACCACTCTATAAAGCCTTAGTAAGACCACACCTAGAATACTGCATCCAGTTTTGGTCACCACATAAAAAAGATGTTGAGACTAGACTAGAAAAAGTGCAGAGAAGAGCAACCAGGATAATTAGGGGACTGGAGACTAAAACATGAAGAACGGTTACAGGAACTGCGCATTTCTAGTCTAGTGAAGAGAAGGACCAGGGGAGACATGATAGCAATATTTGAGGGGCTGCCATAGAGAGGAAAGGGTCAAGCGATTTTCCAAGGCACCTGAAGGCCAGACACGGAATAATGGATGAAAACTGATCAAGCAGAGATTCAACCTAGAAATAAGGAGAAATTTTCTGACAGAACAATCAACCAATGGAACAGATTGCCTTCGGAAGTTGTGGGAGCTTCATCACTGGAGGCTTTCAAGAAGAGATTGGACTGCCATTTGTCAGAAATGGTGTAGGGTCTCCTGCTTGGGCGGGGGGGGGGTTGGACTAGATGACCTACAAGGTCCCTTCCAACTCTGTTAATCTAATCTAAATTAGGAGTATGATAATATAATAATGTTAAATTGATTGAAATAATAATGCAGTTAAATAAAGGAAACCAGTGGCAAAAAATACATCTGAACATCAGCGTTACTCTTTTAGGAACAACTGAATAGTAGACCTGGTGTACAAATTAACTCACAGTTTAGTAAATTATCAGTTCACAATTATCTCAAATTATCTGTACAGTTCAGTAAAATGGGGACCTAGGCTAATTGCCATCCAGTTGGCAGATTTACAGTGTTTTTAGTGAAAACTTTGATTCCAACTGCCCTGTCTTTAAATTTCCCCAGAAGACAGAAAATCCACTTAAGATCCATCACTGGATATAACTGCCTTGACTGAGATACATTAGTGAAGTCACTGGACAAATAAATAATTTGGTCATATCAGTCTAAGATTGCTTATTTATATGCTTTGTAACACGGACAACTTGGACAGAGTTTGGAGTATGAGGAAATGTGATTGGATTCTTCCCTGGTTTATTTTCATCTGATGTTTGTTAAATGTTCAGATCTTGGCCTGCCATATAGCCAGCCTTTCTCTGAAGAAGAACATGAAGCAATTGGAGCATATAAGTATCAGTAGCTTTAAAGGGAGAGAAATACAAATAAAGAAAACTTAATATTACTGAGCATATTTGCTTATTTATTCCTTATTTATTAAGGTATAAATTTGAGTTTGCAATAGCATACTTTGTGTGCTATTAACCTTTTAAGATAGTGCCATTTGAATTCAATTAAAAACAGCTTATGTAACAGATATTTATAGTTTTAATTTACGATGTGTAGCTGTCGGATTTATTGTTATAAATCTTTTGATTAAATTTTGATTTGAAAGTAGATTATGCATTTTCTAAATATGTTAATTAAATTTCACAGACTGTTTTTAAAAAGTTTAAAAAATGATTCTTTAGTTACTCTGGGACCAATGGGACATTTAAAAATCCTAATGCTTACAGCAACTATAGCAGCTCAGTTGAGGCGACAGTAATCTCATGGCTCCTGTCTGATATCTCATTTTGGGATACAAGTCGTTTTCTCCTTCTTGAGGCCAAGGAGAGACATTCAAATAAACTAGTATGCTGTCATAAGATCATTTTCCTGAAGCATGTCAGAGGAATGTAAAAAATGAGAAATGTTAATTTTAGAAATTTAGACATTCTAAGCCAGGTCTTTTTATTTGTTTATTTATTTTGAGGTAAAAGTCACAAGACATTACATCAGAGGGTTTTATTCAAGACAAGTGCATCATATCCAAGCATCGGGTTCCAACCATGTATAAATGAATCTGTTTGTGATTATGTAACAGGCTAATCCAGTAAGAGCATCCTTAGAGATGCTGTCATCTAGCTATATAGGAAGCTTTTTGTAAGACCTGGCCCAGCTTGGTCCCTTAGGAAAAAAAAGTCTCGACTCTTTGCAGCGAAAAGGTTACTTTTACTAAAAGCCAAGTGGTTACAGTGAGCAAAGCCAGAATTAACAGTTTGCGCACAAAGATTCCCTAGTTAACTTTCCCTTTTCTGGTCCACCCCCACCCCCCCTGGTTATCTCGCATTGTCCAGTCATATTTGAAGAAAATGTTTTGGTAATTGTCCCTGTGAAGGTTGGCCAGATGCAGAGGTGTTACATTCCATTCCCAGGTCTGCAGCCTTGGGATGTCTCAGATGGAACGAAGATTGCTTTCGGTTTCCCCCTTGTCACCCCCTGCCCCCTCTCCACATGGCTTATGACAGACTGGCATCTAGCGAAGCATAGGTGTGAGTGAAGCATGGCAGCTCTGACACTTCTTTAGACAATTCCATTCTGGTGGACCTAATGAAAAAGCAGTTAAAAGTGACAGTTGGGAAGTTTGTACTTCCAGACTTACAAGATTGTGTCGGCCCTCCTAGAGGTTCCCCTGCCAAACAGACCTGTTGCTCAATCTGGGGTTCCTTCTAGATTCAGAATTCTTGTTCAAAGAGCAGGTGTATGGCTTGGAGACCTTTGCACCGCTTCATCTAGTGCTCCAGTTGTGCCCATTTCTAGATCGGGAGGCTCTGCTCAGTCACTCATGTCCTAGTCATCTGCAGATTGGACTCCCTGTAATGAGCTCTACATGCAGCTGCTGTTGAAGAGTATCCAGAATCTTCAGCTGGTACTGAATGTAGCAGAATGGGCAATTTCCAGAAGAGCACATATCACACTTCTGGTGCATGAGCTGCATTGCTGCCAGCCTGCTTCCGGGTCCAATTTAAGGTGCAGTTTTTAATATTTAAAGCCCTTAATGGCATGGGACTGGGTTCTTCTGAGGGACCCCATCTCCCCAATTACATCAGCCCCTCCCATTAGATCTGGCAGAGAAGGCATGTTGCAGATACCAAGTCAGGTTAGCTCCATATCTGTTAATGTTCCAGCAGTTCCTCAAGACCTGATTATGTCACATGGCCTGAGGATCCCAAGGAATCAGATTCTTAGATGACTCTTCTGTAGTTGATATATTTATTCCGTGTGGTTTGTATATTTAATTATTTTAATATTTGAATTTTTAATGTTTTTATATGTTTATAATGATTTTATATATTGTTTTATTCCATTGTGGTATGCTGCCCAGAGTTGCTTTTTGTGAGAGGGGTGGTCATATAAATTTGAATAATGTAAATCAATACAAAGGCTATATAATGGCAAAATTCCCAGTGACAAGGCTTATTTTATACTTAAACAGGAATCCAAGGTCCACCAGTCTAGTTTAATATTTGGCATAATAAACACATAGGTAGTCCTTACATTAAAACTGGGACTGGGATTGGTGTCGCTAAGCGATGTGGTAAAATGTGATGTCATGTGACCACATCAGGTAGTAGTAGCAATCCAGGCAGTCCTGATTGTCTAATCCCAGATGTGTGGGTCTTTAAGAAAGAAGCAGAGGGGCTCCAAGGTAAGAAGTGTAGGGGTGATGCAAAGGGTTGGGGGAGGGCCAACATAGGCCATATATGAGAGGGAGAGGGTGCTCAGTGGTGCAAGCTTAGAAAGGCTGGGGAATTTGGGTGCAGGGTGCGTGATTGTAGGAGGACTATGGTGTGCGAATGCAGGGAGGCCAAGGAAAAGAGGTTTAGGGAGGGTTGTCTCCTTGTGGGTCAGGGACCATGGGAAAGGCATGGGGGGATTGTGAGTATGCAAGTGCAGGGAGGCTGTGGAAACAGTGCAGGATCTGTGCGTGTGTGTGTGTGTGTGTTTGTCTTTGTGTGTGTGTGTCTTTGTGTGTGATCACAGGGAGACCATGGAAAGAGAGTATGGGGTACGTATGTGTGTATGAGCACAGAGACACTGTAGAAAGAGAATGCGGGGTGCATTGTATTGCAATCACAGGCAAGCTGAGGGAAGAGAGCATATAAATGCAAGCTAGTTGCCAAGCACCTGAATGTGACATTGCAGGCATTGCAACACACGTAACATCCCTTCATTCAGTGGTATGAATGATTGAACAGTTGCCGAATGAGTGATTGTAATTCAAGGACTACCTGTAAGACTCCTATTAAAAAAGAAATCAGTTTTCAGAAATCTGACATTCTGAAGTCTGACTCATCAATACTTCCTGGGTGTGTGGAATTCCTGCAGAGTTACTTACCTGGATTCTTTCCTGTCTAAATGCAATTATTTATAGATTTTACTGTGTATTGAAATTTGATGGTCTTGTAGAAATATACTGAAAGTAGCATGATATCTGATTGAAGTTGTGAGCCACAAAACTAGTCATGTATGCCATATCTGCCCTGGACTCTTCTTTTAGCCAGTTTTGTTGTAGACTTTACATTAGCACTAAATTATGAGGATTTCTAAAATAAATAAATAAACAAATAAGTAAACCAAAATCAGGAAAACGGCATTTTTGGCTATGTGCTATATACAGTCTGTTGAATATCCCACTGGAAGTTGGGAAAATTGATATGGGGAAAAGGAGGAGGAAGAGGAAGTGGTGGTGGTAACACAAAATATATTGTCAATCTTTTAATTTCCTAAACAACATTTAGTGCAATCTTGCTGAAGAATGAGTGTCTGTGCTTCTTGAATGTGTTCATTGATTTATATTCATCAAGCTTGTCTTATTTTTGGCCTGTTATCTTGCATAAAGTCATCATACACTGTGGCAATCTGTATTCAGTTTCTAGCTGAGATTATGTTCTCCCAATAAGCTTATTTCATGAAGAATAATATCTGTGATCCTCTGACAAGAATAATGTACAGTATCAGCATAATATTTTGTAGTATCTTTGAATAACGAATTCTATTTCTTTGTTCGTGAATTATAATGGTCATATTGAATAATTAATTCAAAATCACCATAAGATTTATTTTTGATTAAAGATTTCTAATGTCTTTTCATGCTTAGTTATGTGTACTCAGATGGAATTATTGAAACTAAAATTAGAAAATGTTACCTGCCTGATGATGATACGTCTAATATAGTCTAATACAGGTAGTCCTCGACTTACGATCACAATTGACCCCAAACTTTCTGTTGTTAAGTGAGACATTTGTTAAGTGAGTTTTGTCTGATTTTACGACTTTTCTTGCCACAGCTGTTAAGTGAATCACTGCAATTGATAAGTTACTAACCTGGTTGTCAAGTGAATCTGGCTTCCCCATTGACTTTGCTTGTCAGAAGGTCGCCAGAAGTGATCACATGATCCTGGGACACGGCAAAGTCCATAAATATGAACCAGTTGTCAAAGCATCTGAATTTTGATCACATGATCACGGGGATGCTGCAAAGGTCATAATTATGAAAAATGGTCATAACTCACATTTTTCAGTGCCATTGTAACTTTTTCTATAGAAAAAGGAGGAGAATGTTAATGCTCCGTACTAGGAATTAACTGGGCTTCAAAACAATTTGCAAGAATCACCTCAGGATATGCTGAAGTCTTTATATCTTTCATTTCTGAAGAGGAGAGTGAGATATTTTTCTTTTTCTCTTTTTTTTTAAATTATTTCTGTTTTTATATTTCTTTATAAATTTAATAAAGTTATAAAATATAACATTATTTCTTGGATATTTTGGGTTGTTGTAAAATACTGTATACATTTTTCTTTATATATTGATGATATATATACTTTAGATACTTCTGTGTCTGAAGAATGGTTTAGTCATTAATGTGACTTTATTTCTCAAATGCATGGAACAACATTTTATTAAATATGATTTTGACAATTCTCATTTACCAGTGTGGAAAGTTCAGAGCACAGTTCAGAGCGCAGTGCTTAGAAAGATTTTGCTAAATGGATCTTAAAATGTTTTCTCTGTTTTATGGGATGGTCTGTTTTCTTCCTAATTCCAATGCCTGTTGGCATATCTCTCCCTATCTTATACTCTCTTCTTGTTACTATTATCACTACTGCATTATTATTGTTATTGCTATTGCTATTGTTATTGGTGTTGTTATTATTTTGTCTTTCAGCAAAGGAAATCATATTTGGAACGGAGTGTAAAAGAAGCTGAAGATAATATCCGGGAGATGCTCACGGCTAGAAGAGCACAATAAGTTCCTTGTGTTTGGACTGAATAGTTGAAAGCAGAGATTTTGAACCCCTATTGTTAAACATTCAAAGATGTGTAAGATATGAAGAACTTGGTTTATGTAACTAGTTGCATCATGTCAACCCAACCTTGTAGTTTGATGCACTAATAAACTACTTAATTGATATACAATGACTGCTAAATCTGCCCTGAATTTGTTTCTTGAAACAGACTAGAATAGAATGACAAAGGACCCAATCTTCTACACTTTATTCTGTTGAAAACATTTATTCATTAGAGTGGAGCTCTAGACTGGTGTTTTGCTTTTCTGCAAAAAGACATGCACAAGTCAGTGGATTTGGATTGTTCTGTTGGGAAAAGATTATGAGACTTCAGCACACACTAGAGAGGTAAAGCAGTAAGGTTCTTGCTTTCATTTTGCTGCTTCCAGGGACTGGAAAGCTTGTAAAAATTGGTGAAAGAATATAGGAAGACGGAAAGAAGTAGAAAAATCCTCTGAACAGATATTGTTTTCTAAGACGGCTAGGTTTTGAGATGGCAATGGTTGGAGCATGAATGGTTTTTACAATACAAGCAGTTTGGAATGATCGGAAAGGTTCAAAGCTGGCACAGAACAGGTAAGAGTAGCTTTTTAGTAAGGGAATATTTGTGTTTAAATCTCCCTATAGCTTTCTGCCAGATAGCTATAGCTATTATATTGATAGCAGTCTTAAAAATAAATGTACAGTATCATAAGGTTGCTGCCATCTTGTGGATGAGAGTTGTATCGCTCATGTCTGTGTCTAGATTCATAGATCATGCTAAGTCAGAGATAGGCAATCTGTAATGTTCCAGCTGTTCCTGAATTGTATCATTCCTGGCATCCTTGATCATAATATAATCCCATTGTCCTGGGAGTTGCATGCTTTGGCAATAGCTGGAGTCCCACAGCTTATCATGATGTGTGAGCCTGGTCATCTCATATTTTCTCTAAGATCAGAGTGGTGCTTTGGGGTTTTCTCGTTTTCCGTTTTTAATGCAGGAATTGTAAAATAAATTAGGATGAGAATAAAATCTCTCAGCAGTAGATTTGTGCTTCATATATACCTTATACCTCCTAGCAAAAATACATAGTAACGTAAGTACAAAACTAATTTCAAAGTAATGTGAGAAAAAAGTGATTTAGACAATGGAGGCACTATTCTAAACTGAGCACTATTAAAATTGTTGGGGTTCTAGACTGGCTATCTTTTGGTTATTTTTCTGTAGAATTTGGAATATCTTCTGCTATAAAGCATAAATTTTTGCTATAAAGGATGCTGTACAACCAGTCAGTATATAGTGCTGTGAGATCATTTTTATTTTTTATATTGTTGTGAGATGTTTGGTTATTCTGGCTATACTGCCTAAATCTGTACTTTATATATGCACGAACATTGAGCAAATTTAGGCAAACTAAGCAAAGGTTTAGAGGACTTGAAGGAAACAAAAGTAGTTAAACCTTTATGCTGCTTTTCTTTCCACTAGTGGTATATAAAGAAAGGGAAGAATAAAGCTTTTTAATTTGGGGCAAGCCAATTTGCTACATCTGCATATGGAAAAAACGTGATTGTATATTTTCCCTTTATTATGCTAAACATATCAACAAAAGAAAACTGTCGAGTATATATGTTATGTGGGTGAACAGAGCAAGGCAAACCATGCTGCTGTGTCCACTGTAGCTTCCAGTAGTTTTCAATGGCAGCCTTATGTAAAATCTGTTGAAATGCTCTCAATGGGAGGTCACTAAACATGAGAGATTGTGAGCAGAGTGTTGCTGTCTAAGAATGATTGCTAAGATGAAGCTGTGCAGCGGCTCCCTTAGCTACATCTGCTACTTGCAGAGGAGTTTAGGCTCCTAAGAGGACCCCCAGGTTGAACACCATCTGCAGTATGTCTGGGGATACCTTCCTATTCAGAGCCAAACATGGTAAGTCCCCAGCTTCGAGAGCTCCCAGAATCCATGGCCACTCCCCTTCCAGGCTCTTGTAAGCTCCAGGCACTGAAAAAATATATTGACTGCACCATGTGGCCAGCCAGAGTTAGAGATGTTAAGTTCATTCTCTTATTTATCTGAAACACACAGACACACACCACATATAAATATAACCCTCAACAAACTGAGGATCATCTAGCAGTGGAATATTATCTAAATGCTAGTAAAACACTCTTTTCAATTGGGTAACAATCATAGGGCAACAATTTTTTAATCAAGTAGCTGAAATGGGCTTACAAAATTACAGCGTTCCAAAATCCAGCACCTATTATTCCTGTGAGATTGAAATTTGGAAAAGTTGCGGCTGCTTCAGTGCTGTTGTGGTCAGTGGCTAGCCATTTTCAACGCTCTTTGCCAACTTCCCACAAGGAAAGTCAATAAAGAGCCCCAGCCCCATGGCTGCTGCCAGATGAGAGAGGGAGTAAGGGAGGGCACAGGGGGTAGGGAAGGTACAGTGTGGGTCAGGGAGGCTGTGAGAGGCCAAACGCAGGTTAAGGATGCGCGTGAGGCACAGCAAGGGTCAGGGAGGACACGTGACGGTGTGCCAGAGTGAGAGGCCCTGCATGGGTTGGAAAGGGTGAGATGAACCATATGGATTGGAAGGATGTGAGAGTTGTGCCAGTCAGGAAGGTTGCATGAGGGGGACCACAAGGGTCAGGGAGGATGCATGAAAGATGGTATGTGGGTCAGGAAGGCTGCGCAGGAGTGAGATGCGGGTTGGGCAGAGTGTGCACGGATGAGGGAGGCATGGCAAGGTTAAGGGTTAGGATGGGTGAAAGTGCACTAGAACTGCAGAATGAGTTGTGTCTGCAAAAGATGTGAGGTGCAGTGAGAGTTGAGGGTGTGCAAGGGTCCGCTAGTGGTAGGTAAGTATCTTTGAAAGGATGATCCAACAGGTCATGGGTTATCTAGTCATCTATATCATCTATATCATCTCTGTCGATATCTAATCTATATCATCTGTGTTTTCCCCTCAAAACCAATGACATTTCAAGTCCATGATCAGAAATTGTGACTGAACCATTTTTTTGTCAACTAAGTTAACCTTAAATCAAGATACCAAGAGATTTTGCATTTCTGAACATGTACTATGTAGGTAAATAGAAAAGTATGTCCCTGGAGAGAGGGCGTGGCTTCTTCCCGTGCCAGACGCTCCCGCGGAAGCTCTGCCAGAATTCTCCTGGAGGGAGAAGGAAGAAGGGGGGACTTTGCCAGGACTCCTGAAGGGTGTGGCAAACCCCTAGGGAGACTGGCGCAACCTCTCGACCGGCAGCCGCAAAGGGACAGCTATGAGAGCCGCCATTAGCGGGAGGAGCCACGAACAGCAGGATGAAATTAAAAAGATGGGAAACGTCTGGATTTGAAGCTTTTAAGTTTTGAGATGCAGGAGTGTTGAAAGAAAAAGAAGCATTGGAGCTGGTGAGTGAAGGCCGATTTAACTATATAAATATTGAAAACAGGAGAAGATTTTCTGGGGATTTTCCAGAACGGAGACTGGGGGCTATCTAGCAATTTGAAAATACAATAGAGTGTTTGAAATAAAGATTAAGCCCATGGAGATTACTAACATATTTGTAATTGGACTGGGTGTACAGTAAAGAAATTTGGAATATAATTACAGATTTGGAAAAAAGATCTTTAAAGTGGAAAAAGACTTTTAAAGTGTACCGGAGATTTGCTTTAAAAAGTGACATTTGTTGTATGGAAGAGCGGAAAACGCCATCTGCTGGCCAAAAGAAATACTGACATTTGACTATTTTAAAGTGAAGAAATTGGGTAAAGTCTGGTTATGTGTGATGTTTTAAAGTTTTGACGAAAATAAGACCTTGAACTGGAACAGATTATAAAACAAAGGGAGGAGATAGATTGAAATTATAAGGATTGTTACTGCCTTCAAAATTGGACAAAATGGAGATACTTTTTTATGAAGAAATGAAAGAGATGTTAAAACAGATACATGAAGATATAAAAGACTGCCTTTTGGAATTTGGACAGGATAAGAAAACTGATGTGAAAGATGAAAATAAAGGAGGAAAAGACATAGAAGAAGGATTTGCTTTGCTGGACAGGGACTGTGCAAAAAGAGAAAAGACTGAAAATAAAGATAACACTAATAATTATACTGGGATTAATAGTGATAAGAAAAAAAACAAAAGAGAAGTATTTGTTGGGGAAAAACCAACTAAAAATTAAGAAAGGTAATAGAAAGAAGAGATAAAATGTAGAGTTAAGCAAATGGATTATTTAAAAAAGGGAAAGGAGAAAAAGAAAAAATATCTATATAAAAAAAGATAAAGGGAAAGAAAAAGGTGAAAGAGAAAAAGGGGAAGGTTTTAAGGGGTGAA
>QLTV01003124.1:986082-1004313 GCA_003457575.1 Thermophis baileyi
GAAAAACTTAATGAAAGTGTGAATGGCCAAAAGAAAATTAAATTACAAAGAAAATTAGGATATGTGATATAATAGATGATGGATAAAGATAGGAAAGTAAAGTTAAAATACTATCCAGACGACAAAAATAACTGATTAAAGTGGCTATCTTAAAAAAAAAATATATACCTAGGAAGAATAAGCTTGATGATTGGAGGAATTTTGAAATTGAAACATCCAACTGGTAATAATAAAATAGAGTAGATACTCTAGGAAGGGGCAAGAGGGAAGAAGGGGAAGTAGAGAAGGAAGGGGAGGGGGAGGAGAAGGAAGTAGGAAAGAGGCAGTGAAGGAGAAAGAAGGTAAGAGGAAGAGGGAGATTGAGGGAGGGGAGTTACTGTAAGTTTTTTGGGAGAAAACAGATGGATGTTAAAAAAAGAATTGATGTAAAATGTATTTTCTGATATATTGAATAGAAGTGTATAATTACATGTATTTGGAGATGTTCTATGGTATATGTATTTATATTTGTTGAAGGAAAAAAAAATTATTGGAAAAAAAAAGAAAAGTATGTCCCTGCTTGTTTAAAATTAATGTAATGAACAGACGGAAGCTTTTTTACATAAAATAAATCTTCCAGTAATCTTGGTTGCCCAATAAGAAGACCTAGCTACAACTACAGGAAATATTTGATATTAACCAATGAGACAGGTTATTTACAGAATGATATACAGAATAAAAAATAATAGTATTGGAGGGGACCTTAGAGGTCTTCTAGTCCAATCCCCTGCTTTACCAGGAAGCCTTCTATTATCCCGGACAAATGACTATCTAATCTCATCTTTAAAACCTCCAGTGTTGGAGCACCCACAACTTCTGGAGGCAAGCCATTCCACTGATTAATTATTCTCACTGACAGGAAATTTCTTCTTAATTCTAGTTTGGACCTCCCTTTGTTAAACTTCCATCCATTACTTATTATCTTGCCTTTAGTGCTTTGGGGAATAGGTTGACTCCCTCCTCTATCTTCTATATATATAAAAGCGAAAATCACTCATGCCATAATCATGAAATCTCCAGAACCGTAAAGCCTGCAAACTTGAAATTTGCCACGTATGTTTCTCTTGGCTTCTAGGTGCTCACTAAGAAAGGATTTTTCGAAATGCCATCAGAGTATTAGTATTTCCTATATTATTATTAACACGCTCTGATGCTAAGGAGTTCTAATCCCCCTCCCCACCTGAAAAGAAATCTGTTCCACGCTCTGATGCTAAGGAGTCCTACTCCCCCTCCCCATCTCAAAATAAATCTGTTCCAAATGCAACACACGAGAGGAGAGGAGTTTCACTTTCAGTTTTACTTTCACAGCAGCAAGCAGCTTTACTACAGAACAGTTGAGCTAAGCCACGCCCAGCCTCCTTCCTGTCTCCTTCCTCACACAGCAAATACTGTGAGTTTCCAAACACCCCTCAACTCTCTCACATACTGACAGGATGTTAGCCACATGAATACCGATTGATGCTGGTAGGCAGAGGCAGATTTCCCA
This sequence comes from Thermophis baileyi, assembly GCA_003457575.1. NCBI lineage: Eukaryota > Metazoa > Chordata > Lepidosauria > Squamata > Dipsadidae > Thermophis > Thermophis baileyi. The sequence continues at coordinate 987,608 of QLTV01003124.1, forward strand.
CCCCCCTTATTTTCCTCCTCAGTTCAGATGAATCTGTTCCTTCTACTGTAACACCAGTTAAAGGGAAAAGAGGCAAAAAACGCAGAAAAAGATTTACAGATGCTATTAGGAAAACACAAGGGAAGCTGTACACAAGCATCGTCAAACTCAGCCCCAAGTCAGTACACAGGCTGTAAAAAAGTATACATCTAATAACCCCTACGTTAATCAGTCACAAATTACATCAATGCCTTGGACTAATAAGTATTTGTCTGGTTTTAAATATGAACCTCAGATTGATTACTCGAGGGACAAGGTTGTTTCCAATGGATGGCAAAGCACTTTCTCCTGTCCGGAAGTACAACGGATGCTTCCAAATGATGTCTTTTGGAGCCAGAGAGGTGAAGGAGGGAAATTTTATGCCACCATTCAAAGTGCAGGGGCAGGTCTACCACAGGATAGGGAGTATCATGGCGGGGCCTCAGCAGCAGCCTTCATTTCTCCAGATATATTTTGTTGGTGATGATGACAATGAGAGGGACATCCGTTGTGGAATCTACCCAGGCGTTAATCCACAACTGGTTAGCCAACTGCAGAAGTTGCTGCGTGAACACAAGTATATTCTGGAATTTAAGGCTGCTGTTGATTCTGTTCCTAAGGGCCACAAGGACTTCCAAGTGGTGATTAATGCCGATAGGAAGCCTTCTGGAGAGCACCGAGGTCGTTTCAATGCCCCCATAACTGCAGAAGTGGCTGTTCTCCATAGTGGGTAGAGATAGCATCCAGGAATGGGTTAACTCCATCTGTCATCTTATTGGACTGAGTCTGCAAACTGTAATGACACGCCTCCTCCGGTCGTCCTTCCAGCTTTTAGACTCAGTCGATCTTAGGACTAGACGTGTTTCTCGTGGTTCCCATTCCTAGATTCTATTTCCTCATATTCGATCTTCAAATTGGCTAATCCTTTGCAAAGGAACTTTCTTTCCAGTGTGAAGGGCTTTGCCCGAACCCACTGAAGGCCGCGTGGCGGCGATTCGACTGCCAGGAGGCAGCAGATCAGGGCAGCACCCACGAGTTTGCTCTAGAACACTGACCCTTCCACTCTCTGGGAGAAGCAAGCCCGCGAGTCTCCTGGGATCAGGAGCAGCGGTCGCTTTGTAGGGCAGCGCTCACGAGCTTAGCTCTGCGGCAGCTGACTCTGGAGCTTGCGCAACTTCGTGCCATCGGCAGCAGTGCTCGGAAGAACATGGTGGTGAGTGCCGATCTCCGGAAGCGTTCTTAATGCCTAAGCTCCCTACTTCGAATCTCGGCCTTGAGGCCTGCTAATTGCCCAATCTTGGGCTCATTATTGCCTCCCCACCTCTCAGAGCAGCAGGGCCCGGCTAGGTGTATCTGCCTTCGAAGCATTCAAAATGGCGGACAGCATTTCCGAATCCACCGCCCCAGCGGCGGGAAAAATAAGGCCCTCCCATCCTTCTACTGTTGAGGCAGCGGGCATCTCGGGATCTAGGCCTGCCTCAGAGCCTCGTGACTGTGGGCTGGCAAAAAAGGCTTCTAAAGCCTCCAAAAAGGCTTTAGAGCTGTACGAGCTGAAGCCACATTTACACCTACGGCTGCTGGCCTTCGATCCGGTGACCAGTCTGAGCCCTCTATACCGGCTAACTTGGGAGCCCTCATATCTGAAGCAATCAGACAGGGCATTGAGGCGGGTGTACAACATAGGGCATCTTCAGATGTATCTGAGAATCTCAGATCCCGGCCTTGTCACCAGGAACCCCAGGAAATAGGAGACATATATCCTCCTCAAGGGGTCTATCCTCCTGAATCTCCCAGTCACTCCTTATCTGCGGAGAACACTTCTAGAGATCAAGAATTATCTGATGATGAAGGTTTAACGCCCGATCAGGCCGCCTTTGTGGGCCTTTATCGACCATCAGTCTTCAGATCATTACTATTCAAGGCCCGAAATGCCGCTAAAATGGGACCCAGCCAGGTGCCACAGGACCAGGTTCCGGGCCTTCAGGACCCGACCGACCCTCTATTTGCTGAACCTACAGTAGAGAAAGAGGTGATCCCCTCCCCCAGGCTCTTCCTGGATGTCGTTCAGAGTCAGTGGTCTTCCCTGGGGGCGGGGCCTAACCCCAATAGCCTAGTTAAACGTTACTATCACATGGGTCCAGACCTTTCCAAGATCTTGGAGGTTCCAGGTGTTGACGCCCCTGTGGTGGCTCTCTCTTCTACTTCAGTTATGGCAGACTCCCCACAAGACGTGGCAGGGGACCCCCCAATTAACGTCCCATCCACTTGTTGAAATTGGATGGGGGTGATCAAGGGCCTAGTACGTATCCCCAACTGCTCTACAATGGACTTGCTAATTAAGCATCGGGTGCAGCCCGTGTCCACAATTGCATCTACCTCTCCTTCCCCTGTCTCGGGCACTATAAGTTTGGCTTTGATGGCAAAGGGGTGGACAGCTGCACTCACCATTGGGTCGTCTTCACCGCTGCTCCCTCCCTCAGAGCGTGGAGGGGTTTCCTCTCCTGGCGAAGCCTCGGCCTCATCAGGCTGGGGAGGTGTGCCTTCCACTTGTTCGGCATGATGACTTTTCTCAGGGAGTTTTGGGGCCCCTTTCTTGGTCTCGGTAGCTGCCCAGGTCCTCGTCTGTGGAACTGGAGCTGGCGCCAGGCACTCTGAGGCTCGATGCCCGGACTGGCCACACCGATAGCACTTTACTGCTCTCGGTGCCCCTGGGGGAGGAGGCACGGCTTGCTTCGTTTGGGACCGGCGGCCCAAAGGTCTTCTGGCTGGTCTTTCGGCCGGGTTTTTTTTCCCAGGGCGAAGTTCGTGGTCCAGGACGATGGCCGTGGTGTACCAGTCCTGGATCCTGTCCGGGACCCCTCGAATGCTGCAGGATTTCCTCAGCTCCGGATCTAGGGCAGCCTTAAACGTATGCACTAAGAGCTGCTTGGGCCAGTCCCGTAGTTTTCCTGCGGCTCTTCTGAACTCCCACACTAGTTCTTTGGCTGGGCGACCTGCTTGTTTCAGCCCTTGGATTTGCTCCTCAGCTTCCACATGTCGGGCCACATTGTTAAACTGGACCCTCATCAGGAGAACGAACTCGTCAGCATCTTCGAGTTCTGCGGCCGCTTCGTCGTGGAGCTCTGCCACCCATTCGGCTGCTTCCCCCTCGTTCATTCCCTCAGTTATCGCCGTGATTAGCTCTTGGTCCGAAGGGTATTGGTGCCCAAATTGATCGATGTGCGCCCAGATTCGATTTAGGAAGTAGGCTAGCTTCCCGGGGGTTCCATCAAACGTCACTCGAAACCGAGGCGGCAGCGCAGGGGCCGGTTGGCCGACCAACTGGCCTTGTGTGGCCAGTTGGATGAGCGCTTGTGGTTGGGGACTCCCCGGTTGCACTGCCACCTGCGGCGGCTGTTGGGCAAGCCCTGGCTGGACCCCAGCAGCTTGGGGTTGGTCTTGCGTGGCTGGGCTGGCCATCGGGGGAGGCTGGACCGTGTGAAACGCCTGCATGGGGCCCAGTTGCTGCAGGGGCCCAGGGGCCCATTGGCATTCCACCCAGACCAGGCCCGGGAAGAAAGCCCACCCCGACAGGGCTTGACTTAGCAGTGGCAGCTCAAGCCTCGGTGGCTGGCCTGGTGTCAGCATTCCCCATGCGCTTTGCTGCCAGGTTGGCTGGCCCCCAAACCCGGGCTGCTGGGCCATCTACGCTTCAGTGCGGAGGGGCGCCCACGTAGGCTTCGCCCCTGCTGCGAGGCTCGCAGGGGGCTCGCTCTTTGCGGTTTGGAAGGAGACTGAATCCCCACTCCAGTGGGCTAAGGGGCTCCGCCCTGGGAAGGAGAACGTTGGCTGGGCCAATTTCCGTCTGGGTGCCTCAGAGCTCGAGCAGGGATTGGTCCAACTTATGCTTAGTCGTCCGAATTGATCGGGGAGCCCCGTCAGCGACTGGCTATGCGACGGCAGCTGTGATCCCTCATCTTCGGAGCGCCCGGTCAGCATAAGCCTCGGTTGTCTCCACTCGTGGATCGAGGCTGATCCCGCACCCAGGTGTGGCTCCCACGGCAATTCCATGGGAGAAATCAGCCCTCCGGCTGTGCCTTGAGAGGCTCGTTCCAGCTGAGAGAGGCGCTCAGGGGTCGGCTGTTTGCGCCGAGCCCCTGCCTGGCGCTCCCTCTCTGCGGCCTCTTCGGCTTCCACCACGGCTTGGGAAGGCGAGTAGATGGTCTCGACATGGATAGGCGATCCGTCATCTACCAACTTCTCCGTGGCCTGCTTCTCTTCCTCCATCTTCCCTGAGTCTTTACACTGCCTGGTGCCGGGTCGGTGCTGGGGCTCAGGACCCCGAACACTGCCCTGATGATTCGGGGTAGCTGGGTTATTTTTTAAGGGAGATTCGGGTTAATGTTAGGGTTCCAAATGGCATCCAAACTTAAATCAGAGTCCAAGGCCAAGTATTCCTCAAAGTTCCAATTTATTAATAGAGCCATGTTGGCACATCTGGGTGAAACCCGAATCTGAAATCCTTCGGGTTTCACCACCCAGTTGAAAGTTCAAACCCTTGGCCCCACACCCACAAATCCATCACGTTGTCCAATCTTCAATTGCCATGCTGGCAGAGTCCACCCATCTCCTTCCGTGCAGGTGCAGAGACAAAGGATGACCTTGGCTTCCTAGAAAGGATTTGTTATGGCTACATACTAACAACCTCATACAATCCCCCCTCCCATTTTCCCACAGTAGAAAATGCATAATCAAATAGTATAAATTGTGGCAGGCCTAAGATTGTTTTGGCCTGACATCCTGGACATTCAGGCGATCCAGCCGGTTCCAGTGGAGCAACGCGGACAAGGGTTTTACTCCCTCCTGTTCATAGTACCAAAGACCTCGGGTACTATGGATGGAGGGCAAGTCTCGACCTCAAACGATTGAACCGTCATATTGTCTACAGACAGTTCAAAATGCATTCGCTCCAGACCATCTTAGTGAGCATACGGAAAGGCGATTTCCTCACATCGGTGGACCTCACAGAGGCATATCTACACGTGCCCATCCATCCCTACCACAGACAGTTCCTCCGCTTCTTCTACGCAGGGAAGCACTATCAGTACCAGGTGCTCCCATTTGGCCTATCCTCCGCTCCCCAGGTATTCACCAAGTTGCTGGCAGTGATAGCAGCCCACCTTCGGTCCATACCCATCAGAATCCAGTGTTATCTGGATGATGTCCTCATCCAGTCCAGATCGTTGATTCAGGCGAAGCAAGACCTAGCTCACACCGTTCAAGTCCTCCAGGACCATGGTTTCTCTATCAACTTGGCAAAAAGCCACCTGGTCCCAATGACACACTTGCTTCATTTGCGGGCGATCATAGACTCTGTAGAGGGCATGGTCTTCCTGTCCCGAGAGCATCAAACCAACTTGACAGAACTGGTGGAGCACGTACGGAGAGAGAGCGCTGTACCACTGCTCCACCTTTCCCAGCTTTTGGGAAAGATGGTCTCCACCTTTTTCATTGTGCCGTGGGCCTGTCTCCACAGCAAGGAACTGCAGTGGTTTCTTCTCCCTCTTCAGAAGACCGGTACCAGCACATCGTCGACAAAGGTACTGATTCCACCAATTGTGCTTCATTCGTTGAGCTGGTGGACGTCCCCGGCCATCACGAGGGGATCCCTATTCAGGGAACCCCATCACCTAACATTGACAACCGATGCCAGCCTCTTCGGCTGGGGGGGCACACCTGCAGAACCTTATGGCGCAAGGAGAGTGGACTCAGATGGACTTGAGCCACAATATAAACTGGCTCAAGCTCAGAGCAATCCATCTAGTGCTCCTGAGCTTCGAGAGGACGGTGTCCAATTGTCCAACAAGCACATTCTTGTCCTCACAGACAACGTGACTGCCAAAGCCCACATAAATCGCCAGGGAGGAACCCGATCCCAACCCCTAATGCAGTAGGCGCAACATCTGGGTCTCTGGGCAGAGTCTCACGTACTGTCCATTTGAGCAGAACACATCTCGGGGTGGCAAATGTGCAGGCCGACCACCTGAGCCGAGCTACCATCAACCACTTGGAGTGGCGCCTGCACCCCTCCCTCTTTCGGGAGTTAACAGAACGATGTCAGGCCGAAGCCATTTTATTTGGGATCTTAGGCCTGCCACACTTTATAATATTCTACTATGCATTTTCTACTGTGGGAAAATGGGAGGGGGGATTGTATGAAGTCGTTAGTATGTAGCCATAACAAATTCTTTCTAGAAAGCCAAGGTCATCCTTTGTCTCTGCACCTCTGCACCTACACGGAAGGAGATGGGTGGATTCTGCCAGTATGGCAGTAGAAGATTGGATAACGTGATGGTTTTGTGGGTGTGGGGGAAAGGACTTGAACTTTCAACTGGGTGGTGAAACCCAGAGGACTTCAGATTTGGGTTTCACCCAGATGTGCCAACATGGCTCTATTAATAAATTGGAACTTTGAGGAATACTTGGCCTTGGACTCTGATTTAAGTTTGGATGCTATTTGGAACCCTGACAAACGATTCGGATACCCGACTGTCGACTTGTTTGCCACCCCAGACAACACTCACCTACCTCGCTATTTCACCAGGTTCGCGACTCCATGGGCAGAAGGCGTGGATGCTCTCCGCAGCCCGTGGCCGGTGGGTCTGCTGTACGCCTTTCCTCCTCTCCCGTTAATTCCAAGGGTCATCCGGAAGATTCTGGAGGAGAAGGCGGAAATCCTGCTTCTGGCTCCCCATTGGCCCAGGAGGACTTGGTGAGCCTGTCAGTGGCTCGACCCTGGAAGATTCTGCAGGTCAGGATCTCCCTCTCCCAGGGGGCGCTGCAACAACCGGATCCACAGTGGTTCCAGTTGACCACCTGGAGATTGAGCGGAGGGTCCTGAGCGGGGACAATTTCTTCTCCAGGGTCATTTAGACCATTCAGGCCTCTAGACGTCCCTCTACCACATGGATATACAACTCCATGTGGAGAACATTTTGCTCTTGGTGCTCCAAGAGGAGACTAACCCCTACAGAACTTTCATTACTGCAGGTTCTAGATTTTCTTCAGGAGGGTTTGGATACTGGCCTGTCCCCTAATACCATCAAAAGGCAGGTGGCGGCCCTATCTTCGGTCTTTGTGATCGGAGCCTTGGACTCCCTGGCACAACATCCAATGGTTAGGTGGTTCATAAGGGGAGCGATTAACATCAAGCCTCCGGTAATTCACAGGTACTGACCTGGGACCTGTCAAAGGTACTAAACGTTCTCACTGGAGTTCCCTTTGAACCATTACAGATGGCCTGCCTCAGATGTCGAGCCCGGTCCGTGGACTCGCCATACCTGGGTGGGGGGGAGCACTGGGACGTGACGCAAGCCTTCTGCACCTCCCAGCTGAATACCCGACTCCCAGCTGATTTCTCTGGCCACCGTGCTGAGTACCCGACCCCCAGCTGAGTTCTCTGCTTGTTGACTGCTTGTTGAAAGCATGGAGAGAGGAGCTGAGAGGAACGGAGTGGAGAGCTGAGAGGAAACCAGATATTCAGCCACCGGAACTGTGGTTGCTGGGGCAGATGGTGGTTGGTGGGGTGTGTGTGGTTATCGGGTGATTGGGAGGTGGAGTGCACATTTGAAAAGCAGCGCTGGAAGGCAGAGCTCCCAGCGCTGGCTTTATATGGTTGTCTTTGATGCCAACTCGCTTCATTCTGAGGCCAGGTCTGTTTGATGGAATTAAACACTTGATTTTGCCGCACTTGAAGTCGCATTTGTTATTCTTGCCAGACCTACCTTTCATTTAAAGTAGCGTTTTTAGTGGCCGTCACTTCGGCCAGGAGGGTGTCAGAATTGGCAGCCTTACCCGTTCAACAGGACCTCTGCGTTTTCCACTGTGACAGAGTGGTCTTGAGGTTGGACCCTTCTTTCGTCCCGAAAATCAACACCTGGTTCCATAGGGCCCAGGAATTGGTGTTGCCCAACTTCTGCCCCAGCCAGTTCATCGCCTGGAGCGGAAGTGGCATACTCTAGACGTAAGGAGGGCACTTCGTATATATATATCAGGAGGACTTCCCAACTTAGACGTACAGAATCCCTGTTTGTGTCTTTTCAACCAGGCACGCTTGGCAACAGGGTAACCCCTTCTACCATAGGGAGATGGATTAAAGCGTGTATAGCTAAAGCGTATAAACTACAGTCTTTACCAGCACCTAGACATATTACAGCCCACTCCACCAGGAGTGCAGCTACGTCTGCGGCGTGGGCAATCCAGGCCTCAATAGAGGAGGTCTGTAGAGCTGCTACCTGGTCGTCTTTGACTCCATCCATCACTACAAACTAGACACTTTCGCTTCAGCCGAGGCGGCTTTTGGCAGGCGTGTCCTGCAGAGAGCGCACACGGATGAGGGGCCCCTGGACAGGTCAGCTACCCACCCCAGGAGCTGGGGTGAGGATGGGGTGAGGTGAGGATGGCCATGCAAGCTGGGGTGAGGATGGCCATGCGACGGGGTGAGTTCCCATCCTCCCCCAGCTCCTGCCAACCTAGCAGTTCGAAATCACACAAATGCGACAACATAAATAGGTATCCCCAACAGTGGGAAGTTAATAGCACTCCATGACATCATGCTGGCCATGACTATGGAAATGTCTTTGGATAGTGCTGACTCAATGGCCTTAAAATGGAGATGAGCACCGCTCTCTATAGTCGGCAACAACTAGCACAGTTAAATCTGCAAGGACTCCTTTATTGTACTACTAGGTGGATACCCATGCTTCGCTACAAAACTATGTGATGGGGCTTGATAAATTGACACTTAAAGCTTGAAAATTAATGAGTAGTTAAAAAAGGGACTGTATTATTTCGTTAGAGATGGTAAGCTAATTCACTACTATACTATGTGATGGGGCTTGATAAATTTACACTTATAGCTTGAAAATTAATGAGTAGTTTAAAAAGTGACTGTTATTTCGTTAGAGACGGTAAACTAAGTTTCTGTTACAGATGAAGGCATTATTGTAATTAAGAACAATGAAATAGATGGGCTTAAGGCCTTTAATCCCAGTAGCAATCGTGGCTGTTTTGTATATGTAGCCAGGCTAATAAGATGCATAGCATAGACTTTCAATTCGTCCCTCAGATGAATTGATGAGGACCTCCCTGTAAACAACATTCCTGGTTTTGCTGTCTGGCTGGAGGATGACCAGGCTGTCAGGTGAACTGACTCTGGAGCATGCCACATAGAACTGGCCATGGGAGAAACAGTCACTCGTGAGATGCACACCAGCCACTTTCAAAGTCTGTCCCTGTGCCTTATTGATGCAAACCTTAACAGGAAATTGTAGACGTTTGAACTCAAAGTGGTAGTCTGGTGGGATCAAAGGAATTCGGGGTATGAAAATGGTTTCTCCCTGATTGATGCCTGTGAAAATCGTGGCTTCAATTGCGTGTTTGTACAGTCTTCATCTGAAGCCTGGTGCCACTGCACAGTTTCGGAGGGTTTAGATTGCGTAACAGCATGATTGGAGCGCCAACCTTGAGGTAGAGGACATGAGGTGGTAATCCTGGTGGGTTGAGAGTGTGCAAGAACTCCACAGGGTAATGTACAGCATCCCCGATCTCCATTACTGAGTCCACAGATTCATACTTCATATGCTTAGTGGACAACTTTTCCAGCAGGAAGTTGTTGATGCTGTTGGCTGAGTCATTTGTTGGAGTGAGAATAGCTCTTTCCCTCAGCCATGAACCGCAATCCACTCCAGCCTGATGAATGTTGGGGTATATTCTGTCAGTCAAGCTGATCAGATTTATCACAACATCGCAAAGGTTACTCGGAATAGTTATTCTTCCCTCCTCTTCCAAAAGCTTGCCTTAATTTAGAAAACTCTTCTGCCCTCAAATCACGTTGAAGGTGGACACACGTTAACTGTCAAGGTCAGTACTTTGACTTTAGGCCATAAGATGGATGACTTGAGACAGGCCTTGACTTCATCTGCACGTGTCCCTCGTGGCACAACAGGCAAAGTCTGTCTGAAGTCACCAGCCAAAAGCATCGTAACTCCACCCATAAGATGGTTGCTGCCCCTAATGTCCTGGAGTGTCCTGTTTACAGCCTCAAGACTTCCTTTGTGAGTCATGGTGCACTCATCCCACAGGATAAGTTTGGCTTCTCGAAGCACCTGAGCCATGTCACTTTGCTTAGAGAAGTTACAAAGTGCAGACTCAGAATGATTCAGGTTGAGAGGTAACTTGAAGGCAGAGTGAGCTGTCTTGCCTCTGTCGATCAAGGTAGCTGCAATTCCTGAGGAAGCAATGGCTAGGGAGATATTCCTTCTGCTTCTAATTTTGGCCAGCAAGAGATTGATCAAGAACGTTTTGCCAGTGCCACCAGGAGCGTCAAGAAAGAACAACTGCCCAGAATCAGAAGCAATACTGTGCATGATTTCATCGTAGGCTTTCCTCTGTTCTTGATTTAATTTTGGAACATTCACAGCAACTGCTTGTGTCAGCTGAATGGTATTATAAGACAGTTCACTCAGGTATTGACGGTTGCTGACAGTGGCTCCTTGCTCTCGTGAAGGTGGTGGAAATCCGAACTGTAGGAGTGTTTTATCCGACATGGATATGACAATATCCTCAAGAAGACTGTCTCTGTATTTCTCCCACAATTTTAAGGGGTCTGCAACTTGGCAGAAAACCAACATGATGGCAAACAGCTGATGGAGTTTGTTAGGAAAGTCAGAGATGGAGGCTTCTTCCAAAGTGTGGTCCCAGTGAGCATCGTCCTCCAGCAAGCCAAGTGCACTGCACGCTGCTTGAAATGTTGGTTGAAGTACCCCTGCCAGAGTTTTTAGGGCAGTAAATGACATTGGGCCACGGATCTCATGCAAGAGGAGGTGTAGGTAGTAGCACTCAGCATTACCGGGATGGACGGTGTACACTTTACCCAAAACCTGATCTTTCTTCACCCCCGGATAACCTGGTACAGGCTTCCCTTGTTTCCTCCTGCAGAACTGGTTGCCTTTCCATATGTAGTAAGTTGGAACTTCGCAATATAAAAGGGTCCTTGCGAAAGCATCGACTTTGCAGAGATCAAAAAAGGCCAGAAGTGTTGTTTTTGGAGGGTTATTCATCCTCTCAACAACATTGTCCTCAGTAAATTAAACTCTCTGGCCTCGAGATGTACGGAAAGGTGCATAACAGGAGGAAACCTTTCGTGAATAGGGAAGCAGAGAATGCGCCAGGCTGCCTCAGAGCTGCTGATGTATCGTCCTGCCTCGTACCTCGTCACCTCGTCCACATCTTCAATGGTGAATGCTGCCTGGTCAGACCCTTTGTTAAGATACTTGCAGATGTATTTTATGGATTTAACTGAATTGCAGTACTCAACATTTATATGAGCCGAGAAGGTGCGAGACAGGACGGGGTTGTATGGCACCACCCAGCGATTGTCAAGATCGAGTCCAGTGATGTTGGCAGTGAAGCCACCATCTGCCGGGGACCACCTGCGATACTGAGGATAGCCGTCCTCTCTGGTTTGAGTTTCCTTCAAAAAGGGCCGGGGGTACTTCTTGCTGCAGGTGCCATCCACCATGCAGGGTGAGTTCCTGTTGAAGGGTCCACATGGGCCATGGATCATTGTCTTGATAATGTCATGGAGGGCTAAGTCTAGGTCGGGATCAGGTACCTCAGCACTTCTAACTTTGTCAATGGACTCTGGTCTTATCTTCTCTTCTAGCCAGAGAAGAATATGAATGTGGGGGAGTCCACATTTCTGCCATTCCACGGAGTACATGTGACACCTGGTATTTCCAAAGATGCAACCTTTAGTGAGGAGCTTCATGATATGTTTTACTTTCACGTGAAAAACTATGTCATGTCTATCATGAGATTTTTGTCCGTGTTTCAAGATCTGTACGATTTCTGGCCATTTTGGATTGCAGGTAAATGTAATGAACAGATCCAGTCGTCCGAAATGGTGCACATACGTCATTGCATCTTGAATTTGCTCATGCATGTAGAGAGGTCCTCCAGTGAAAGAAGATGGCAACACAACCATCTTGCCAAGCTGTGATAAGTGGCTGTCAGTTCTTGACATGGCATCCTTCAGGTGCACATACTCCTCACTTCTCAGGGTTTTTTTTTGGTTTCTACGAATCCAATTGAGTCTTTCACTCTCAATTTTTGCATACATATTAACCAGAAATTGATTGAGAAGGTTGTGGAACAGTGGTAGGTAGCATTCTTCACCATCACGCTCCATTATCCTGTAGCTGTAAAAGGCAGCAGCAGACACGGTCTTCTTGAGAGGAACCTTGGTGTTTGGGTCGCACTGAGGTATATTGATGTAATAGCCATCTTCTCCATGGCAGAACATCAGAGGGTACTGGAGAGCGTCATAAGCACGGTGTGTCTCACTGATTCGTAACAACCTGTTGTCTCTGCTGTGGAGAACGATATCTCTCTTTTCAAAATCCTGGCTGACAATGAGAAAGGGCGTTGGTCTTACCTGAGACGCCTTTTCTCTTGGTGGTGGAGATAGCATCCAGGAATGGGTTAACTCCGTCTGTCATCTTATTGGGCTGAGTCTGCAAACTGTAACGACATACCTCCTCCGGTCGTCCTTCCAGCTTGTGACGAAGAGATCGCTGCAGACTGACGTGATATCCTGAAGTCGTGGTTCCTAAGAACCTCAGGGCCGGACTGCAATCCGGGTGGGGCTGGATGCTATCTCCACCACCAAGAGAAAAGGCGTCTCAGGTAAGACCAACACCCTTTCTCCATAGTGGGTGGAGATAGCATCCAGGAATGGGACATACCAAAGCTTGGCAGTCCTCACGGGTGGGTAGCTGACTGGTCCAGGGGCCCCTCATCTGTGTGCAATCTCTGCCAAAAGCCGCCTCAGCTGAGGCAAAAGTGTCTAGTTTGTAGTGACGGATGGAGTCAAAGACGACCAGGTAGCGGCTCTACAGACCTCCTCTATTGAGGCCTGGATTGCCCACGCCACAGACGTAGCTGCACTCCTGGTGGAGTGGGCTGTAATATGTCTAGGTGTTGGTAAAGACTGTAGTTTATACGCTTTAGCTATACACGCTTTAATCCATCTCCCTATGGTAGAAGGGGTTACCCTGTTGCCAAGCGTGCCTGGTTGAAAAGACATAAACAGGGATTCTGTACGTCTAAGTTGGGAAGTCCTCCTGATATATATATATGAAGTGCCCTCCTTATGTCTAGAGTATGCCACTTCCGCTCCAGGCGATGAACTGGCTGGGGGCAGAAGTTGGGCAACACCAATTCCTGGGCCCTATGGAACCAGGTGTTGATTTTCGGGACGAAAGAAGGGTCCAACCTCAAGACCACTCTGTCACAGTGGAACACACAGAGGTCCTGTCGAACGGGTAAGGCTGCCAATTCTGACACCCTCCTGGCCGAAGTGACGGCCACTAAAAACGCTACTTTAAACGAAAGGTATCTGAGGCAGGCCGTCCATAATGGTTCAAAGGGAACTCCGGTGAGAACGTTTAGTACCTTTGACAGGTCCCAGGTCGGGTACCTGTGAACTACCGGAGGCTTGATGTTAATCGCTCCCCTTATGAACCACCTGACCATTGGATGTTGTGCCAGGGAGTCCAAGGCTCCGATCACAAAGACCGAAGATAGGGCCACCACTTGCCTTTTGATGGTATTAGGCTATAGGCCACTATCCAAACCCTCCTGAAGAAAATCTAGAACCTGCGGTAATGAAAGTTCTGTAGGGGTTAGTCTCCTCTTGGAGCACCAAGAGCAAAATGTTCTCCATGTGGAGTTGTATATCCGTATGGTAGAGGGACGTCTAGAAGCCTGAATGGTCCGAATGACCCTGGAGGAGAAATTGTCCCCACTCAGGACCCTCCGCTCAATCTCCAGGCGGTCAACTGGAACCACTGTAGATCCGGATGTTCCAGCACCCCCTGGGAGAGTGAGATCCTGTCCTGCGGAATCCTCCAGGGTCGAGCCACTGACAGGCTCACCAAGTCCGCGAACCAAGGCCTCCTGGGCCAATGGGGAGCCAGAAGCAGGATTTCTGCCTTCTCCTCCAGAATCTTCCGGATGACCCTCAGGATTAACAGGAGAGGAGGAAAGGCGTACAGCAGACCCACCGGCCACGGGCTGCGGAGAGCATCCACGCCTTCTGCCCGTGGAGTCACGAACCTGGTGAAATAGCGAGGTAGATGATTGTTGTCTGGGATGGCAAACAAGTCGACAGTCAGGTATCCAAATCATTCTGTTAACTCCCAAAAGAGGGAGGGGTCCGTGTTTCAAGATCTGTACAATTTCTGGCCATTTTGGATTGCAGGTAAATGTAATGAACAGATCCAGTCATCCGAAATGGCGCACATACGTCATCGCATCTTGAATTCGCTCATGCATGTAGAGGGGTCCTTCAGTGAAAGAAGACAGTTCTTGTCATGGTATCCTTTAGGTGCACATACTCCTCACTTCTCAGGGTTTGTTTTTTTTTTGTTTCTACGAATCCAATTGAGTCTTTCACTCTCAATTTTCGCATACATATCAACCAGAAATTGATTGAGAAGGTTGTGGAACAGCAGTAGGTAGCATTCTTCGCCATCATGCTCCATTATCCTGTAGCTGTAAAAGGCAGCAGCAGACATGGTCTTCTTGAGAGGAACCTTTGTGTTTAGGTCGCACTGAGGTATATTGATGTAATAGCCATCTTCTCCACAGCAGAACATCAGAGGGTACTGGAGAGTGTCATAGGCATGGTGCGTCTCACTGATTCGTAACAACCTGTTGTCTCTGCTGTGGAGAACAATATCTCCTCAAAATCCTGGCCGACAATGAGAACATTGACTACATTCTGTAGTCGTGGGGGCATTGAAACCACCTCGGTGCTCTCCAGAAGTCTTCCTATCGGCGTTAATCACCACTTGGAAGTCCTTGTGGCCCTTCGGAACAGAATCAACAGCAGCCTAGTTCCAGAATATACTTGCTGTTTTCACGCAGCAACTTCTGCAGTTGGCTAACCAGTTGTGGATTAACGCCTGGGTAGATTCCACAATGGATGTCCCTCTCATTGTCATCATCACCAACAAAGTTTATCTGGAGAAATGAAGGCTGTTGCTGAGGCCCCGCCATGATACTCCCTATCCTGTGGTAGACCTGCCCCTGCGCTTTGAATGGTGGCATAAAATTTCCCTCCTTCACCACTCTGGCTCCAAAAGACATCATTTGGAAGCATCCGTTATACTTCCGGACAGGAGAAAGAAAGTGCTTTGCCATTGGATGCTGGTGGGTGAAAAGGCTGTGTAAGGGTTCAGGGTAGGGCTGAAGGGGAGGGATGTGGACTTTACCGCCACTGCAGCACATCCCGGGCGTCTCATCCTGCCACTTTAGAGCAGGGCACCAGGCACAGGGTAACCGAGGTCCGAGATCAACAACCTTTTCCCCTTGTGTTTTCCTAATAGCATCTGTAAATCTTTTTCTGCGTTTTTTGCCTCTTTTCCCTTTAACTGGTGTTACAGGAGAAGGAACAGATTCATCTGAACTGAGGAGGAAAATAAGGGGGGGGGGAATCTCCCTCTGCCTACCAGCATCCATCGGTATTCATGTGGCTAGCATCCTGTCAGTGTGTGAGAGAGGGGTGTTTGGAAACTCAAACAGTATTTGCTGTGTGAGGAAGGAGACAGGAAGGAGGCTGGGCATGGCTTAGCTCAACTGTTCTGTAGTAAAGCTGCTTGCTGCTGTGAAAGTAAAACTGAAAGTGAAACTCCTCATGTTTTGCATTTGGAACAGATTTATTTTGAGGTGGGGAGTGGGAGTAGGACTCCTTAGCATCGGAGCGAGTTAATAATAATATAGGAAATACTAATGCTCTGATGGTCATTTCGAAAAATCCTTTCTTAGTGAACACCTAGAAGCCAAGAGGAACATATGTGGCAAATTTCAAGTTTGTAGACTTTACGGTTCTGCAGATTTCGTGATTACGGCGTGAGTGGTTTTCGCTTTATATATAGATAAATAATTTAAAAATCAAGTTAGTTCAGTAAATACTTATTTGTAGGGTTTATTGGACTCCCCAGTAAATGTTTTAAGAATTGTTGGCCATCGTTTTTATATTCAAAATATATTAAATTGAATGAATGTTATTGTCAGAATCATGTATAAAGTGATTGGGTTTACTAATGTATACTGAAAACATTAATCTATGTTTGTTGGTATTGCTTTAAATGTATTGTAAGCTTGTTAACTGTTATATAAGGAGAACAGGCTAGCTTGAGTCAGACTGACTGCCTGATTAACTAAAGAGAGTTCGTTTCTGCTCATGCTCCTGATAATGCTACAGAACTACAGATGCTCAAGGATTCTTCTATTATATTTCTGTAGAAGATTTATCTGCTAAAGATTAATAGCTAAGTGCTAAATTCTTATCTTTGTGTTAATATTTTTTGTTTTGGACATTGGTAATTTAAGCAAGTACTTTGAAGATCTCTGTTTTATTGACTCTATGATATCAAACTGCAACCCCACATTCTGATGCGTATACTCATTTCCTTAACATTGGTTATGGGCCCAGTGCTATAACCAAAAAACATTAAAGTGCACGTGGTGTGTTGCTGGTACGATATTGAGTCCTAATCTTCAGAAGCTTGCAGTGTACTCCTCTAACGATGGCACAAGTAAAGTCATCTTATTTATCAATGATAAGTCAGCTGGATGGGACT
>QLTV01003124.1:1007570-1021155 GCA_003457575.1 Thermophis baileyi
TTTGGCTTTACTAATGTATACTTAAACCATTAATCTATGTTTGTTGGTATTGCTTTAAATGTATTGTAAGCTTGTTAACTGTTATATAAGGAGAACAGGCTAGCTTGAGTCAGACTGACTGCCTGATTAACTAAAGAGAGTTCGTTTCTGCTCATGCTCCTGATAATGCTACAGAACTACAGAAAAACTACAGATGCTCAAGGATTCTTCTATTATATTTCTGTAGAAGATTTATCTGCTAAAGATTAATAGCTAAGTGCTAAAGTCTTATCTTCGTGTTAATATTTTTTGTTTTGGACATTGTTAGTTTAAGCAAGTAAATTATTTTTGAACACTTTGAAGATCTGTGTTTTATTGACTCTATGATATCAAACGCACTACAGAAAAACTACAGACGCTCTAGGATTCTTCTATTATATTTCTGTAGAAGATTTATCTGCTAAAGATTAATAGCTAAGTGCTAAAGTCTTATCTTCGTGTTAATATTTTTTGTTTTGGACATTGTTAGTTTAAGCAAGTAAATTATTTTTGAACACTTTGAAGATCTGTGTTTTATTGACTCTATGATATCAAACTGCAACCCCACATTCTGATGCATATACTCATTTCCTTAACAGTTATTACATATGTTTTAGAGATATATTTTGCTATTTGATTAGATACTGTCATGGTAAACCAACTCCTTGCATAGACATTAAGGTTAAGAATGTTAATGAGTTATTAAATTCTCAAAGTTTGGAATTTGTCTATGAAGTTTTTGATATATTCAAGCTCAATATATCAAAAACTTCATAGACAAATTCCAAACTTTGAGGGGAAAAAGGTGATTTTGTACTTTTGGAAGAAAGTGAGGCTTTTGAATATGACAGAAAAACCTTTTCTACTGTTGCTTAGTAACCATGCAGCTATCTAGGTTCGGATGTCAGACAGCAGCTGGAATATCTCCTCAACCAAGCACATAGACTTCTGAGACACCCAGGAAAACAAGCAGTTGATTTGAATAGTTGTTGAATATGTGGGCACCTACTTGCCCTGAGAATCATCTTTTCCTATTGAATCCAGGAGGCCTTGGCCTTTAAGACATATGGTTTTGATTCTGGAGGTGAGAGAGACCCATCAACCTCAAGAGTAATTCTTCTTCTTCATGAATTTAACTATCCTAATAAAAGCAATGACCATTACCTCCTTGACAGCAGTTAGTCCAATATTATCTTCTTCCATTTTTCCTTGCAAGCATACTTGTGAGACAAGCTAAGCTGAGAGGTTAACTGGCCAAAAATCACCCAGTGAACTTCTTTGGCTGAGGTACTTAGAACTGGATCTCCCTCTTTATAATCTAATAGTTTAACCATCACACCCACTTATTTAGATAATAATAGATGACACAAAAAGAATAATCTTTTATCCTATCTTTGAGAGCCAGTATGCAAATAACTGGCATTTTTAGTGTTCTAAACGTTTTGAGGAAAAAAATTGATTTGTGCCTTACCAATTTCTGGATCACATTTTATTGGACAAAGTTTATTAAAACAGAAAATTAAGCAAGTAAGAGAAAACAAAAAATGCCTTAAATTATTGCATATTATTCCATTTCTAAGTATGTGTAAATTATGAATACATAATTTATAGTGTAAGCTTGTAGTTAAACAAAATATAGTACATTATTTAAAGAACAATCATGAAGAAGAAGAGGGGAGGGGGATTCTCCGCTTAAATAAAAAAGGATGCATTCAGCTTCATGCATCCAACTGGCAGGCATGTTATGCTCGGACAAAGCCATCTCATTTATTACAGTACTAAAAAGCTGCTGAAAAGAAGAGACGAGCAGGAGGAGGAGAAGGAAGAGACTGCATAGCACTCCAAGAGAGAGGTATCAAAAGGCTTTGCTTCTCAGGGATCTCAGGTCAGCATGTCCCAAAGGCAGCAGCAGCACAATGCAGTCCAACATGCCGTCAGGCAGGCACTTTCACCAGAGGTGTCTCTTCGCTGTTCTTCCACAACATACACTGAGAAAAGAAAAGACACATCATCAAAACTTGAGGAACCGTGTCTAACTCCAATCTTTTATGCAAATGCAGGCAACTGAATAATGGCTTAGGCTTCATGCGCTCAACTGTTGCTACACTGCATTCTGGGCAGCGCCTTCTGGCTCAAGATAGCTGACTGGTACATGGATGGCCATTCATTGAAAGCTTGGCACAAGTGCTTATGAATAGAAAGTCCTGGAAGTGGGGGTACACATCCAAAGAACTGCAGACTTGTCATCATTTCCACAGCCCCAGAAACATGTCTGCCATTGTATAGATCTTGTCTCTGCCATTTTAAATGGCTCTTTAAAGCTAAATTTTGTAATCCAAAAATTGTAATCTACAATTATTTATTTGAAGTACTGTATCCTATTTTTCAAAAATCCAAATGGCTTTTAGGGCAATTACCATGATAGCAACAAAAACAGGATGGAAGCTTTGAACAGAAGCAATGCACAGCAGGAACACAAACTTTTATCATTAATTAAGGACAAGGAAATATATTTAATTCAGGAATGTTAACAGAGTAAAATAATGAGAAAATAAAGAAAAATAAAAGATAATTTCAAGAGGATCAAAGAAATCACTAGAAAATTTTCAGCTAAGTTAGAAAAACTCAAAAGTTATCATTAATTTAATAGAAAATGGAAGACTGCACCCAAGCGCTTTACAAATGGGTCTGCAAATGAAACTTTTGTACGCTTCAAAATCGAATCTACTAGAAATTGAGATATCAGAACCAATAATCCAACTGTTGAATAAAAAAGCACTAAACAAACAGTAGTCAGCCTTAATTTCTTCCTGCAACATTTTGAACAATACAGTCACCATTATGGTTGTATTTTGTCCAAGGAAATATTTCCAAGTTTCAATTCTTGTGCAGTTTTGGAAAAGGTATTTCTTTAAAGGATTTTCCTACCAGGACGCACCCAACGTAAGATGACACTCTGTATCTCTAGTCTCTTTTGGCCTTCAAGGAAATAAAAATAGCTTTAAAGTTTGACTCCAACTAAATCCACAATTAGAGACAACCCTATTTGGAAACAAGGAAGCATTCCAGATGGGAGAAAAATGCTGCAGCATTTTGGTCCTTATAGAGTAGGAGAGAAGAGGGGAATGGTATTCAGGAGATGAAAACATGTAGGCATGATATTAAGGACAGCTTAGGCAGCAGTGATTAAAAAATAATTACTAACAAAAGGACTTTCCTAATAGAACTATAAGCCTTACTAAGCTAATGTCCAGGGGATTCACTGCATGACATTTCAGATGACCTCTTCTCCTGGCTGAAGGCAGAGGACTAATGGAAATTCCAGTTTTTCCTCTCATAAAAATTTTCAAAAATGTCTTTGCTTTTTACATTATTTGTAACTTAATATTTAGGCAATTTACAAGTGGTATTCAGGAAAAAGAAAACATCTGATTTATTTAGTAAACAGTAAAGTTACTAATAATCTGAAAAGATTTCAAGATATGAAAATTTATTACAGTCAAAATATTAAAAAGTCAAAACTAACTGGGAGACCCATCACTGGATTTCTGGTTTTGCTTCATGACTAATGAAAATGACCATTAGTCACCCTGCAGACTCCAGAGGGCTGCGTGGGGAACCAATACTGTTCCAAGTATGCAAGAGAGTTCATTATGAAGGAAGCAGCAGGAAGAGGGAGATTAGCCCCAACCCACTCTTTTCCCAGCCTATGAGACAGTATCCACATTCTCGAGTTATTTATTTCATGCTGTGGGAAAAGATGGGAATGGAAGCATTTAGAAACAGCTCTTCGAAAACAATTTGGAAATGTTGAGAGATCAGCAGCAAGATAATCAAATCCTGAATAAAATATACCTTTTTATTTCCTATTTAAAGCTCTTCTTCATCCAAAATATCTGAAGGGGACCAGGTGAGCAAGAGTGCTTTAGGCAGGTTCTGCCAAAGTAATGAAAGCTTTGTGCTGCAGCTTTCATAATATGCAGCACTTTTTGATTTATTTATTTTATAGAAAATAGACATATTCCCCAAACAAAAGTACCTGTGGGTTATATCACTGCAGAAAATATTTATAGATGCAACAGCCCACAGTTTACACAGATACCTGAACCACTGTCAGCAGACTTATACATTCCAAAACAAAAACAATCTACCCCACTTCCAGTGGCAATCTCTTGAACGAGGTAGTTTCTGAATACCTTTATGCAAAATAAAATGACATTTCATGCCAAAAATCATATAGTGAGACTTGAACTTCACACATTCCAACACAATCTGACGATATTCTGACAGAGATGATTTCTCTTTGCAGAAATCAAAAAGACTGCTTCATAGCCAGAAGGAAAGGAAAATGGTAGAGCATGAATGAACAGTATAAATGAACCGTAATTTCAGGAAATGGTAGTCAGAGAATTAGTCAAACATAGCAGAATTTAATTAGAAAAGTGTCTTGTAAAATTTGTTGAATTTGCACTCATAAACAGAGGCTATTAGCAATCAAGCAATCAGACTAGTGTAAAAATATGTATTGCAATATTTCTGATAATATAAATACAAAATACAATATTGAATAAAATGGAAGACCTATCTTCCCATATTATGTATTCCTCTTTGCAATAGTGCCATACTCATAAGTTGCCAAAGATAATTTTTTTCTACTAGTCATGAGATCAGCAAGTGGAGAGTTTCCCTAAACACTTGGATCACCTGGAATTGTTGGTGGTTATCAGGCTGCAATGGATGTCTCTATACAATAAGACAACAACTAAAAATTCTGGATCAGAGTGTTTCTACTATTCATCTCCCACACAGGCAGGGTCTTGCATCAAATGAAGCATTCTTATACCTAATGCTGAAAATATGTGCAGGGAGAATGTTAAAATGTATAAAGTGTACATGGTTTCAGATATTGTGCTGCTTAGGGATTTGTAGTTTGACGCCCATCCTACACAGCCTGGCAGTGGTATGCTGCATGTCCTATTGATTAAATAGTGCCATCTGATGGGTTCCAGAAAGAAGACCTCCTTTGTGATAGCACCTGCCCTCTGGAATGACAATCTCCCAAAAGATTCGTATGGTTCCCACCCTGACTTTGTTTAAAAAGTCCTTAGAACCTGGCTCTTCTCTCTAGCCTTGACTTAGAGTAAGTGGCAGAACTCTTGGAATAATTGGTTTGTGAGATTTCTTGTATTATTTTCCCACACATCTGCTTTTTGTATTGCATGTATTTTATTTTTTGAAATGTATATACTTTGTGTTGCCCAAGTCATGAAAGAGTTGGGAAATCTGAAACCTAGCTATTGTGCTTGCAAAGATTGTGCCCTGAGCTTTCTGAGTCTCCAGTATCTGTTAAATCTCTGCTTGAGCAATGTACATAGCCCATCCCCACCAACATTTTGGGAGGTAGCTCAGTCTGCAGCATTTTTCATTCTACCTTCAATTTCCATGATGCACAAAAAGGCATCTACTCATATTATAAGATAATTCTTATCTTGTGATAAGAAATACAGCTTTAACTGAAAGTTATACATCACCCATACTCAAGTTTCAAATCTTAAGAGGCTCATTTGTAAGCAAAATATTGTATGTGGAATGCAACATGTCACTTGGAAGAGGTAGGAAAGTCCAAGTGGCACGTTGCATTCTGAATGCAGCAATGCAGAAACAGTATCCTATAGAGTTGACTTACTTTCCTAAATCTAATTCCATTCCATAGAGAAGTTATATCAGGGCTCTAGCCAGTGGTGGCATTCAAATTTTTTTACTACCGGTTCTGTGGGTGTGGCTTGGTGGTCATGTGACTGGGTGGGAGTAGCTGGGGGGTCATGTGACTGGGTGGACATGGCTGGGGGGTCATGTGACTGGGTGGGCGTGGCCAACTCAGTCACGTCAAGGGGTGCCTCATCTGGCCCCTCCCCTCCAGCTCTCCAACTTCTCTGTGGGGGGGGAGGCAGCGGGGGGGGGCGGCTTCTGAGCAGCATGATCCCCCCCTCCCCAGTCAGCCAGCTCCAACTGACCTACTCCCTGAGTCTTGCTGTTTTCCTCGGGCCCTCCCACCTCAAGCAGCAGCAGGCTCTGCGGGACAACAGGGCCTCTCATTTTTCCCACGGTGCAGCGTACGCTTGCTACCTCTGCTTGTCTGCTTGCAAGTTGTTGTGGCCTGCCAGTGTCCTGTGCCGGTGCTCATGGATCCTGAGGACGATGAGGTGGTTGTGGCACAGTACCATCGGCCCGTGCACCTGGCGCCCGAGTCAGAGAGCGAGGAGGACGATGAGGCGGTTGTGGCGAGGTACCATCGGCCCGTGTACCTGGCACCCGAGTCAGAGAGTGAGGAGGCTGAGAGTCAAGCAGGGCCTTCTGTACCTCCTGAGGAGCCCATCAGGGCCGAAGAAGAAGAGGAGGAGCCTCTTCTTCTCAATGCTCGGGCACGCAGGACTGCTAGAAGGCAAGTATGGGTCTTATTTCCTGCATTTCTAATTCTGGGAGTATTGCCAAATACAGTCAGACCTGCTCATAGTATCTCTTGGACTCCGGCCAGCTATTAAAGATTAGACATTTACCAGCGGAGATTTGGAAACCCCTATTCTGCCTTTATTTTGTTTTCAAATTATTATGTTGCTCCTAAGAAGTTATTAGGAGACATTTATTACTAAAAGAACAGTGTTGTGCAGTTTGTGTGTGTGTATTATTGGTGGCTCGTCGTTGGGGCAGAACACAAGTGGCGATCTTCTCTGCTTCTCTCAGGACGCTGGTGCGGGCACCATGCATCGCTTGTCAGGGCTGAGCAGGGAAGCCGCTGTCACAGCGCTTCCCCGAGCACTTCCCCGAGGCCGTGCACTTCTTCGCCTGGCTGGCCACTGGCAAAGAGCCGCGCGGCTGACAGCCGCTCAATGCCCCGCACAGCATTGCCCAGCCACCGGTGCAGACGGAGCGGCCAGCCCAGCTTGGGCTGGCTGGTTGGAGCAGCACTGCAGCTGAGGCCCCTGCGCTGCAGCTGAAAGAGAAGGCGCCACACAAGAAGATCCTCATGTTGGAATCTATGAATCAGCAGGTCAAGGCAGTGGAGTATGCGGTGCGGGGGGCCATCATCCTGAAAGCAGGCGAAATTGAAAAGGAGCTGCGGAAGTATAAAAAAGGCATCAAGGCCAACATTGGTGATTCACGGCAAGCACAATTTTAGTTGGGCAATTCAAGCCGCCACTGCAGGGCCAGCCGCCTGGCGCAAAAACTGCCTCACGGTTTTTCTCCTCAGCGTCATCCTCCCTGCTCAAGCAGTGGCGGGGTCCACGGGAATCATTCCTGCCCCAGCGCAGCGAATTCTGGCGGGCTGGATGCGGGTGTGAAGGGCCTGGCTCCTCAGTGCTTCCTCGCTCAGTTGAAAACTTCGTTTAGCCCACCGGAATTCGATGCGCTGCGTGTTTCTCGCCATCATGTGCAGGGAAAGAAAAGTTTGTGGGACTAAGAAAAAAAATTCACTCAATCAATTCCAACTTCGTGAGATCTTTTTCTTTCGTGAGAAGTTGGAATTGATTGATTTAACTTTTTTTTTAGCCCCACACAAACTTTCACTTCTCTGCACACGATGGCAAGAAATGCAATGGAGCTGGAAATCAGGTAGGCAAAGAAATGCTTGGGGAATTTGGGGAAAGCGAGGGCATCTGGGCGGTGGTGAGTGGGGAAAACTCTTCTGCCTACAAAGAGAAGAAGAGAAGGCTGAAGAGTAGAGACGGTCCATCTCACTCCACGCGCCCCAATGAAAGGCAGTGGCAGCCCAGCTGCTTCCCTTCCCTGCAAAGAAGGCAGGCAAGCATGGAGGGACCGCATGGGAGGGAGCAGGGAAGGCAGGCAAGCATGGCTGGACTGTGTGCCACATGGAAGGGAGCAGGGAAGGCAGGCAAGCATGGCTGGGCCGTGTGCCGCGTGGAAGGGAGCAGGGAAGGCAGGCAAGCATGGCTGGGCTGCGAGCCACATGGAAGGGAGCAGGGAAGGCAGGCAAGCATGGCTGGGCCACGTGGGAGGGAGTAGGGAAGACAGGCAAGCATGGCGGGACCGTATGGAAGGGAGCAGGGAAGGCAGGCAAGCATGGCTGGGCCGCGTGCCACATTGAAGGGAGCAGGGAAGGCAGGCAAGGATGGCTGGCCTGCGTGCCGCGTGGAAGGGAGTAGGGAAGACAGGCAAGCATGGCGGGACCGCGTGGAAGGGAGCAGGAAAGGCAGGCAAGCATGGCTGGGCCGCGTGCCGCGTGGAAGGGAGTAGGGAAGGCAGGTGGGGACGGTGGGGGGGGCAGCTAGCTAGGCCGCGACTCGCAGGCTTACTTAGCCAGGCAGGCAGATCAGGGCCACTCAGTTGGGCCTCAGGCACCACGTGGGAAGGCAGGCAAGCCGCAGAGACTGTGTGGTCAACACAAGCAAGGAGCCACACAGTGTGCTATGCCGGGGAGGCGAGATGAGGAGTGACTGGGCGGGGTGGGGCAGGCCGGGCGAGCGGGCAGGCGGCAGGGCCAGCCAGAGGTGGTATTTGCCGGTTCTCCGAACTATTCAAAATTTCCGCTACCAATTTGCCTGAACCGGCTGAATACCACCTCTGCCTAGACCCAAAAGGCTTTATAGTAAATGGAAATTATTGATCTCCCTTTCCGTAGAAGAGAAAATTGCTGCAATGTGTTCTGGAGTATATAGACCATGCACTTTTCAATTTTCAGATGAATGGAAAATCATCCCTAGATAGTTAAATCAGTTTCTGCTCATTTATGATTCAGATCAGGTTTCTGTGTTTGAAAATACCATGATCTTAATTCTCTTGCAATTTAACAGCAACTGTTGCTCTATACAGGAGGAGGATAACGAGTAAAGTGTTCTAGCTCCATCAGTGAGTGGATCCCTCTATCATCTGTGTGTAGTAGCATTACCATGTGCTGCCACCAGCAGTCAGTGGATGAAATTCTATTTTTGTTACAGAGAGGGAAGAGCTGCCTGCTGATAGACAGCCTTGGCTGAACATACAAAAACAAGAAATCCCAGCTGAGATTCTTTTAAAAGCTCTTTCCCATTCTGCTTGATTGAATGTATTGCAGATAAAACTGTTAGAGAAAATTTCAATTAAAAAATCTTGGGATTTGAACCAGATATTTTAGATTAAAAAATGCTGTGCTTGAAAACCTGGTGATGAAACTCAAGGTCATTACTGCAGAAATAATTTACATTTTTAAATATTCCATTTATCACTTAGCAGCTTTTAGAAAAATAATATCAAATTTTAACAGCGCAGTAGGAGTGCAAGTATATATTCAGATCAAAAATCTAATCCCTTGTTGTAGGTTCTTAAGATCTATTATATGGGATTATATTTTGCATTGTAGTTGTCATGGTAGTTGGGACCCCATGAATGGAAAGTCAAGATAATTTTGACTTTTCCATGTCTTTCTTTACAGATGGTTCAATACTAGAAGCAACTCAGTAAAGCTTCTCTGGCAGCTAAACGAAAAGGGATCATCAATTCCTTCCTTCCTTTTTCCAGCATTTTGGTTTATTTGTTCCTGGATACTTCTTTGAAAACGTTTTATGACCAAAGTGCTGGGTGAGAATTTTATTGTTGCAGGAGCACCTGAATTAAAGAAGTATCAGATTCTAACATCTGTTTTTAATTCTTCCACTTTGAAAGAAGAGCTATGTGGTGGGATTCAAATAATTTAACAACCGGTTCTCTGCCCTAATGACTGGCTGGGTAGGTGTGGCTGGGTGGGCATGTGACTGGGTGGGCATGGCCGGGGTGGGCATGACACGGGACTCGTGTGATGCTAAGGCAGGACTTCCCTGAGACCCTCCCTCACACATTATGCAGGGAATCCTCCAGTTACAAATGTAATAGTGCCTGACAATTACATTTGTAACCTGGGGGTTCATTTGATTGAATCACGATAAATGAACGTGATCACTCCCTGCTTTCCCCAATACATTTGTTAATCGAATGTGCAGGTCTTTAAATGCACGCGAGGTATCTCAGGCTGGGGAACAGCATGTGGGGCCTAATGCTGAAGCAGGCCATCCAAGGCCTCCCCCAATCCACTGAGATACCTCATGCTCCCCTGGGGTCCCCACAATTGCTTACCCCCCCATCCTGCCCCACCGGGTTTCCACAGACTGGGCCTGCTTTGTTAGCATCAGATTCCACTTACTCCTCCCCACCCCGTTTCCCATGGATTACTTACTTTTTGAAGATCTCCAGAGGTCCAGAGGCTGACCCACTGGCAGAGAAGCCAAAGTGTTTTATTCAGCTGATGGCAAAGCTGTAAGAACGTGAAATCTAAGGAAAACATTTTCACCAGTTTCTGAGTAAAAGACTTTTGCTTAGGACCATGTGGCCAGCAGGCCTCCTGCTTTAAGACAGCTTCAGGGATTGAGGTAGCAACAGCAGCCAATCAACGAGCAGCTTGCTTCGTCTCATTGGGTTGAACTGCAAGCCCCTTGTTGATTGGCTGCCACACCCCAATCCCTGAAGCTGCTCATTTGAAGTAGCCAGTCAGTAGCAAGCAGAAGGCTGCTCCATGCCGCCCAAGTGGGCCCAAACTAAGCCTGCAGGCCCTCATGGCAGAGAAGCCGGTCTTTTATTCAGATGGGGAAAGTTGTTTTCTTTACATCTCACGTTCTTACAGCTTCACCAGCTTCTGAATAAAAGACTTTGGCTTCTCTGCCATGTGGGTCAGCCTCTTCTGCAGCTCTTCAAAAAGTAAGTACAGTAAAGCCATGGGAAATGGGGTGGGGAGGAATGTGGGCCCACGGAGACTCCATTTCTGACTGTAACAGGCCAGGGGATGCCTCCAGAGGCCTGAATGGGGTGAGGCTTCAGCCAGTTTTGCGAACTGACCAGTTAACAACCAGTTCTAGTGAACTGGTCCGAACCGGCTGAATCTCACCACTGGTATGTCCCATCTGGTAGTCTTAGATTATTATTTTATTTTATTTTAAAGTTTTTGATATACATACAGATACACAACACATATCCCTTTTGTTTGCTGTTTTCTCTTTTTAACTTTTAAAAACTTTTCTTGTAACTTTCCTATTTTTTATGGTTTTCCAAAAGTGTGTATTAGCCAATTTTAAGTCCAATAAGATTACAGATTTTATGGAAAATAGGAGATTGTAGATGACTCTCCAAGAGGAGCCAGATATTTACCATATTAGGTAACATAAAACTTGAAGATGCTTTTTTATACAAGAGAAGTATCTCCTATTGAGGAGATAGTTTTGTCAAGTGTTGTATACCTCAGTGGAAATTCAAAATCTGCTACAGTTGTAGCAATTTTTATTACCAAGTGTTCCATATTTGTGACCAGCAAGAAATAGCTAAATCCTACAAAAAAGCATTTTTGTAGTATTAGTGGTTGCTTTAATAAATGTTTTACATTTATCAAATATTATGGATCAACTAAGGATTTTCCAAATACATTGTATTTTGAATCTTTGGATTGTTACTTTTTAAAAATTAAATTATCAAATTTATAATACCCAAATACACAAGCATGCCCTTATAAATGATCAACAAACCAAGCATTAATATGCATTCAATGCATTAATGTATTTGACTGGCAGAATGCAGCCATAGTTCCCCTACTTGACATAAATGATAACGTAAGTTCAAACATTAAAGGGAGTTTGGCTTCAACTTGATCTGAACCAAACTTTCCCTGCTATGACAATATGATTGATATTATACTGTATATCAAAAGCGATTTTCCCCTTTTTTCATATATATTTTCATTATCTAGATACAAAGAACAAAAAACACACAAAATTAGAAAAGAAAAAAAGCTTAACAAAGAAAAAACATACATGTATTTACATACATACACCCAAAATCGGCTGGGATGTCATGTGACCACAAGGCACTGCAACCATTGATTTTCTTTGTCTGGAGGTCAACTCCAATGTGAGCCAATTATCAAGCATCCAATTTCTGATCATGTGACCATGGGGGTGATGCAAGGATCATAACTTCCAAGGATGAGTTGCAAGTCACTTTTTTGGAGGCTGTTGTAACTTTCAATTACTGTTAAACAAACCATTGTAAATTGAGGACTACCTATATGTTAATCAATTCTTCAAAGCCCTGAACAGGAGCCATATGTTTTGTTTTTCCAATGCTGAATAGTAAGTATCAGGACAAAGGAACCAGAATGACACCCTGACCTGATCAGAGAAGTTTCTTTACTGCTATTTACCTATCTACAAGAATCTCATCAGACTAACTGTACTCTCTTTAGAACAACCAAATAAACACTTCGGGAATGTGTGTGTGTGTGTGTGTGTGTGTGTGTGTGTGAGAGAGAGAGAGAGAGAGAGAGAGAGAGAGAGAGAGAGAGGTCTCTGTCACTTCGTGCCCTGCAGGGATTCTAAGTTTGCCAGTCTCTTCACCTCCCACCTCAGCTACAGATTTCAACCAGAAGTTCATTTTCTTTCTCTGGAAGTCAACTCCCATGTAATATGAAATCTCAAATTTCAGTTAATACTGGTAAATTGCTTCTTACCAAAATGGAACAATAGAATTAAATATAGCATAACTTCACTGCATTCTGACAACATAAATGCAAAGAGGTCTTTCTAAAATACATAAGTTCTATTTCTGTTTGAAAAAGATAAAAATCTGGGACTTCTTGGGGAAACGTGTCAAGTAGGTATATTTCCAAAAAAGCAGAGATGATTACAGCAAAGATTGAAGAACCAGCAAGTAGGTTCTTTGAAATCTCTCTGAACAAGGAAGGATGAAAGATTACCCACATATGCTCCTTGCAAGGGAACTGCAGAACAGTGGTCTCCACAGATTTGAGTGCTGGGAGACAAAAGTGATTAGTTTTTTTTTAAGTTTTATTGGATTTTTATTTTTAAATATACATCAATCTCAATACATGAACAGTGTGGCCTCTGGGTATAGTTCATTTTGATACAAACAGCAATAATATCATCATCATCATCATCATCCTGATCCTGCCTTTCTGCCACCAAACAGGCAGTTAGGCTGCCGTGGCTGGGCCTGGATAGCTATCCGGTGCTGTTCCTACGGTTATGGGATTACCGTCTTTGGATCAGTAGTGGCTTAGCCACCATGAACCAACCCAGGCACCTACCATCACTAATGAGGAGAAGAAATCAACAAAATTCCACACTGCCCGGGTCAACAAGGGCCACGTCAGATGCTATGGCTCCTGGACATCTGTCAAAAAAGGGGCTACAGGGCTCAGTTGTTACTGCTAGGGAACCAGGGCGTGCAACTGTAAAGCGACTGGAACAAAAGCGCAAAACTTGGACAACTGAAGAAAATCGAGAAATCATCAAATATTACTACCAGGCAGAACCAACAGACAGGGGATTTCAAAAAAGAAAGATGCAACTGTGGAAGGAAAAACACCCGGAAACTGACTTAACTGAACAAATATTAATGGATCAAAGACGCTTCATCATCCGTAATAAAGTTTTCACAGATGTGGAAATGCAACATCTAGAAATATTGGCTAAAATTAAAACAACAAGTAATGATGAACAAGCTGAAGAAACTGTTCCAACACATGAACAAACTG
>QLTV01003124.1:1024014-1053264 GCA_003457575.1 Thermophis baileyi
TTTTGAACCCTGAAATAAGCGCTTGGCCTTATTGCCATGCACTCAAAAGCCCAATTGGGCTTATTATCAGGGGATGTCTTATTTTGGGGGAAACAGGGTAATAATAATAATAATAATAGTTACATTAGTCAAACTTATTTAATCCTAGTATTGATATACATGATAGTTTTAGAGTAGTTATTCAATATTTCAATGTTCCATTTTAATGCCAATGATATTATTAAGCATACATAGTAATACCATCTTTCAACCTCTAATCTTTCCATCTAATTATTACTTATATTCTATTATATGAAAATTATATCTGCTAATAAAGTGATTAGTTTTCATCCATTGCTTCTTGTCTTGGCTTCAGGTGCTTTGGAGAATAGGTCGACCCCTATTCTCTGTGAGAGCCCCTAAAGAATTGGAAAACTGCTGTCATGTCGTCAACCCTAATCCTTTCTTCATTAGACCGGACATACCCAGTTCCTGCAACCATTCATCATATGCTTTAGCCTCCAGTCCCTGTGAGTATCCCTGTTGGAGCACTTGTGAGAATGGTTGTGCCCTGACTATCCTATAATTTTCCCAAGACAGAATGGTAGGAGATTGTTGAAGTGGATTTTGTGATGGTTGATGATGAAACACTGGCTCCCCATTTTATACTTTATATGTGTCCTTTGTTTTTCTGTATGCAAGGCAAGATGGGGAGCCATAGAGAATGAAGCTCCTTTAAGTCCTTCTCCTTTATATTCTGGAGCAAATCTAGTCCTCCACCTTTGCCCTTGCTACTACAGACTAGTGTAGATTCCAACTCACCCACACTATTATAGAGAGTAATGCAGTAATTATACAGTAATGTGCCACAGCTGTCTCCATTTGTGATATTTCAGCCAAAGTTGTAAAATAGGCTGTAATTCCTGTTATAATGTTGCTCATATTTCTGTACAGGTTGTCCTCAACTTACAACCAGAACTGAGCCCAAAATTTCTGTTACTAAACGAGACACTTGTTAAGTGAGTTTTGTCCCATTTTACAATCTTTCTTGCTCCAATTGTGAATCACTGCTGTTGTTAAGTTAGTAACCCGGTTGTTAAGTGAATCTGGCTTCCCCATTGATTTTGCTTGTCAGAAGGTCGCAAAAGGTGATCACATGATCTTGGGACACAGCAATGGTATGAACCACTTGCCAAACATCTGAATTTTGAACACATGATCATGGGGATGCTGCAAAGGTCATAACTATGAAAAATGGTCATAAGTCACTTTTTTCAGTGCTGTTGTAACTCTGAACGATCACTAAAAAAACGATTATGTCGAAGACTTCCTGTATTATTTTTCCATATTTTTCCTCTGTTTTGTCATTTTCTCTAAATGAGAGGGGCTGGTTAAAATAAGAAAGAAGTACAGGGATGTATAAGTCAGACTTCAAATCACCAGGAGCACTGGGGAACTATCAGAGGACTGGAAATGGGCTGATGTGGTTCAACTCTATATGGAGGAAAGCTTGTAGTGGGCTACCCCAAACTTCTGTCTTAGGCCCAGGGCCATGACAGTACCCTTCAACATCTTAAAAATATTTAAATGAAGGGATAGATGGGGAACTCATCAAATTTGCAAATGACATCAAGCTGGGGGAAATAGCCAACACATTAGAAAATAGAATCTCCATAGAAGATAGGCTTAAGATCAAGGAACTTGACCAACTTGAACACTGGGCCCTATGTGCAATTCAAATGCAATTCAGTGATGAGAAAAGTAAAATCTTATACTTAGGCAAGAAATACTAAATGCATAGATATAGAATAGAATCAGCTCAACAGCAGTAACTGTGACAGGGATCGAGGTGTCCTGGTGTACAACTACTTAAGTATGAAGCTGCTTAAGCTGCAGTGTATTGCAGCTGCTAAAAAAGCCATTGCAGTCCTATGGGCATCAACAGAGAGATAGTATCAAGGTCACACTGAAGTACTAGTACCGCTTTACACTGCACTGGTAAGCCACACTTGGAATATTGTGTCCAGTTTTGGTCACCACGATACAAACAAACATTTGAGACCCTAGAATGTTTAAAGAAGAGCAATAAAGATGATTGGGGGACTGGAGGCTAAACCTTATAATGAACAGTTGCGGGAACTGGGTATGTTTAGTCTAATGAAGAGAAGGATTAATGATAGCAGTATTCTAATATATGAGGGGTTTTCACAGAGAAGAGGGGCTCTAAAGCACTTGAGAGCAAGACAAGACATAACCAGTGGAAGCTTAACAAAGAGAGGTCTAACCTAGAATTAAGGAGCAATTTCTAGTCAGTGATAAGAGTCAGGGGAATGGCTTGCCCCTAGAAGTTGTGGGTGCTCCATCACTAGAGGTTTTTAAGAGATTGGACAGCTATTTGTTCAGAATAGCATAGGATCTCCTGCTTAAGCAGCAGGTTGGACTAGATGACTTCTAAGGTCCCTTCCAACTCTGATATTCCATATGGTATAATATATTACAAGCAAGAGACTTTAAGAGTGATGTTATAGAATACAGGTAGTCCTCGACTTATAACAGTTCATTTAGTGACCATTCAAACTTACAACAGCACTGAAAAAAGTGACATGATCATTTTTCACAGTTATGCTCTTTGCAGCATCCCTATGATCATATAATCAAAATTCAGATACTTGGCAAGTCGTTCATACCATCACAGTCATGTGATCACCTTTTGTGACCTTCAGACAAGCAAAGTCAATTGGGAAGCCAGATTCATATAACAACCGGGTTACTAACTTATCAACTGCAGTGATTCACTTAACAACTGAGGCAAGAAAGGTCATAAAATGGGACAAAACTCACTTAACAAATGCCTCACTTCACAACAAAAAAATTGGGCTCAATTGTGATTGTAAGTGAAGGACTACCTGTACTTCCCTTTAGCCACTTGTTTATGAACCATCAAATGCAAAGCAGACCCCCCTTTCAATATGTCGTCACTCAGTATCTTGACTATATTCCAAACAGCCATCACTAATCCTTCACTTAAGCAGAAGGAAATGATGTTCATGATTTTGAAAAATTAGCCAACCAGAATTCTCTTATCCTGATTTATGATAGTTGTGGGAACATCACTAAGAAAAACTGAGCCTAGAAATTCACAAGCCCTTCAGTTGAGTCCAGAGATAGCACTACCAACTTTCTGTAATTGAACTAGCCTAAAATGGACACTTTGTATCAAACTCTTCTGGTCCCTTTTTTCTTGGAAATAAAAACTAAGGCTAAAGTCTCCTCTGCCCCACCCGGTTCTGCCATATCTGCATTGGTTTTGAAATCTTAAACACATATGCACACATATAAAACCCTTTGACTGAAACTGAACAACTAGCCTCCTTGGAAACTTATCTAATCCGCTGTAGGTCAGAGTTAATCTTGCTTTTTTTATCTGTAGGCTTTGACGTTTATGACAAGTACCACTTTATTCTATACAAACAATTTGCGTGGTTTTATTTAAAAATGAGGTATGTTACCTTTGCTTCTATCATGAGTATTTGTGTTTGGTTTCCACCTATATAGATTATTAGTTACTGATTAAGCTTAGAAGAAATAAGGATTGTTAATAACTGCTCTGAAATGTGGTCTATAAAAGAAAGGATTACCTAAGTTAATATTGGTAGCAAAACAATGTTTTTAAAACAAAATCAGCTGTGAAACAATAAACAAGGAATGGCCATTAATGAGAATTTATTATTCATTTTAAATTATTATCTAAGCACAGGATTAGCTTGAATATATTTTTGTGAAGCTGCATTAAGAATGAATGCAGAACTTTTTCAGAGGTAGTCCCTCAGGCCAGACAAGACCAAAAAACATTGTATGCAACATGTGTTCCTTAGGTATCAGACATTTGGGGGAGACAAAAAACTTGTTAGACACATTCAGAACAAGGAGCTAAAGTGGGAAGATGAGAGGAAGAGAGGCAGACAGCATGAGACTATCTACAAGTTAATTTTGTAAAACAAAATCCACAAGAATCAGATAAGATTTACAGTAACTTGCAATAATCAAGATGTTTAGTTTGTTTATTCCTGATCACCATCCATTAAGAAACAGCAACTAGTCTTGGTAACCCTCCTCTATGTCTTCATGAATATTTTCATATCTACTGATGCCTGGAATTCTCTTTAATTCCTGTGCAAGAATTATATAATCTATAATCCAATTGCTACCTTTACAAGTGATTTAATGTCAGGCAGTTACAACAAATAAAATAGGAAAAACACTTAAAGTTTAGTATTAGAGATTATTCCATGGCTATATGGTTTCACACTAATTCACTTCCAATTCCAATTTATAGCAAATGTATGCAGTAAAATATTCCTTGGTTACATTATATTTGAAAAATAAAATAAAGAGTTTATAAAAGGATTTTATTATCTAGTTAAGGACTGCGGTACTCCTAATAATAATAAAAGTACAGTATGTGCAGATCAAACTGTGTCATTGTTTCATATCACATAGCAAACTGCAAGTATTTTTGCTTGAAGCTGCCTAATAAATATCACCCACTCTTATGGAATTCCCTGGTAGGCTCCTGTTCAGATACTAACAAGGTCCAACCCTGCTTGACTTCTGAGTCAAGAAAAGGTTGGCCAGTTTTGGATCAAGCCTAACCACTATCAGTTGGAGAATAGAGAAGAAGTAAGGGTAAAGGTAACAGACATAGTAAAAAAAAAAAAAAATTCTTTTCCATAGAAAAGAAATCCTTCCTTCTTTTCAAAGAATTGGCCAAGTTGGATAAAATTATAGCAATACTGAGAAACATCCTTTGAACACCATGTTCTCATTAACATACTTTAACCACTTTAACTATTAGATCTGTAATAAATCATAAAATCTATACAATTTCATGCAAGGTATTTATATTACCTGTATTTTTAGGTCCATCTGCATAGACTGGTCCTGGAGGTGGAGCATTCTGCCATCCGTATGGTGGGTAACCATTGTAGCCTGGTTGACCAGCTGGATATGGCCCTGTAGGTCCCGGCTGATAGGCAGGATACGGACCAGGGCCTGATGGTTGTTGAGTATATGGTGGGTAAGGGGCAGTTGGGCCTGGGCCAGGATATGGTGGAGGATTTTCGTAATTCATGTAGGATACTTACGTGTTTCCTAAAAATACAGAAATGGATTTTACTTTCAATTGTTTTCTTTAAACAAGAAACATACATTTTATTAAATGTATTACATTTAATAATAATTTACACATTAAATTTCATTTAATTAATTTAAAATTAAAATAATAATTTATACATTAAATGAAATTTAATGTGTAAATTATTAATTTTAATTTTAAATTAATTAAATGAAATTTAATGTGGAAAAAAGCAAGGTTTTACACCTGGGCAGGAAAAACCAAAGATACAAGTACAGATTAGTAACCTGACTCAAAAACAGTAACTGTGAGAGGAATCTTGGAGTGGACGATCACTTGAATATGAGCCAGCAGTGTGCGACAGCAGCCAAATAAGCTAATACAATCCTGGGTTGTATAAACAGAAGCATAGAATCAAAATCATGTGAAGTATTAGTACCGCTTTATAAAACCTTAGTAAGACCACACCTGGAATACTGCCTCCAGTTTTGGTCACCGCATTACAAAAAAGATGTTGAGGCTTTGGAAAAAGTGCAAAGAAGAGCAACTAAGATGATTAAAGGCCTGGAGACTAAAACACATGAAGAACGGTTGCAAGATTTGGATTTGGCTAGTCTAGAGAAAAGAAGGACATGATAGCAGTATTCCAGTATTTGAGAGGCTGCCACAAAGAGGAGGGGGTCAATTTATTTTCCAAAGCACCTGTAGGCAGGACACGAAACAATGGATGGAAACTAATCAAGGAGAGAACCAACCTGGAATTGAGGAGAAATTTCCTAACAGTGAGGACAGTAAACCAGTGGAACAGCTTGCATTCAGATGTTGTGGGTGTTTCATCACTGCAGATTTTTAAGAAGAGACCGGACAGTCACTTGTCTGGGCAGTCACTTATCTATAGGTTCTCCTGCTTGAGCAGGGAGCTGGACTAGAAGACCTCCAAGATCCCTTCCAGCTCTATTCTGATTTTAATATCTCATAAGCAACCTGCTTAATTTTATGTTTCATTTACAGCTAGGGAGCCATATACTGTCATCAACAGAAGTATTATTTCTAAATCTCAAAGTACTTGTTTTACAAGGAAATGATCACACCTACCATCAAGCAGAGCCCTAGCAGATGCACCAGACTTCTTAGAGCAAAGGGAAGCAATTGGCAGTTCTCTGGCACTCCATTTTCAGCCCTTGAGAACCTCAGAATGGGTGGGCTGAAATGTTCAGACCTGATTTACTGAGAAGAACTGAATGGTGATGGCTAAGAGGCAAAATAGACTGTACTGGATGATGGAGTTCTAAAGTATCCATTGTATCTCTTTAAACTCCTGAATACTCTCCTCCAAAACACTGGGCCAATTTTTATGACTGGGGGAGATTTAAGGCAGTCATTTTGCCCTTTGGTGATGCTATATGTCATACAACAATATTTGCAATCCTCAGGCAAAGCACAAAGACCAAGTGTGGTTGTTATAGCAAAAAAGATTTATCCTTCCCTGTCTTATGGCAAAGTATTCCAGAAGCATGCCTACTGCAGCAAACCTAACTATAGCAATAGCACTAGCAATAGCACTTAGACTTATATACCGCTTTACAGTGCTTTACAGCACTCTCTAAGCGGTTCACAGAGTCAGCATATTGCCCCCAACAATCTGGGTCCTCATTTTACCCACCTCAGAAGGATGGAAGGCTGAGTCAACCTTGAGCCGGTGAGATTTGAACCGCTGAACTGCTGAACAGTCAGCTGAAGTAGCCTGCAGTACTGCACTCTAACCACTGCGCCACCTCGGCTCTATAACTATAAGGTTAATGCTATTAATGCTTCTCTGGAATATCTCGAAGGACCTTGCTGCCTTCTTCAGAATGATGCAATGATTGCTCTTGGGAATCCCGATACCTCAGTCTAACAATACTCCTTCACAAAGGCACATTCTGGGCAAGACAGTTTGGAAGCTACTACTGCAGCACAATCTCCTGAGTCACTTGGCCAGAATGATTTTGCTTTCTGGAAGGACTGTTAGAGCAGGGGATGAAAGGCAAGATAGCCTATGCCAGCACAACTAATAGCTGAAGGAGAGGATAGGCCAGTGATGGCGAACCTTTTTTTTTTAACCCATAATGCAATGCCCTCCCCCCCGCGCATGCGTGCACAACTCCCCTGCGCTGCCCCCCCCACGCATGCACGCAGGCCTCACTGAAGCCTCTAGACTTATGGTAGGCCCATTGGGCCATTTCAAGCCTCCAGAGCCTGTGGATGGTGAAAAATGGGCCCAATGGGCCTACTGGAAGTTCGGAAACGAACTTCTGGTAGGCTCGTTGGGCCATTTTTCGCCCTCCCCAGGCTTCAGGAAAGCCTCCGGAGCCTGTGGATGGCAAAAAACGGGCCCAACGGGCCTACTGGAACTTCCGGTAGGCCCGTTGGGTCCGTTTTTCGCCATCCACAGGCTCCAGAGGCTTTCCTGAAGCCTGGGGAGGGCGAAAACGGCCTCCCCTGCCCTCCGGAAGGCCGAAAATCAGCTGGCCCGCGCGCACATGCGCGCTGGAGCTGACAGGGCAACACCTTGCGTGCCCTCAGATATGGCTCCGCATGCCACCTGTGGCACGCGTGCCATAGGTTCGCCATCACGAGGATAGGCAGTCTGTCATTCCTTGTGGATGTGGTAAGCTAGAAAAGTATTTAGGCAACCCTGATAAGGATTGTGTATTGCATGGGTGTCAAAGTCAATCGCGTCATGTGACGTATCGCAATGTTTTTTGCCTTTGCGGAGCTGGTGTGGGCGTAGCCTGCACGTGATGCATCCGGCCCGCAGGCCGCCAGTTTGACACCCCTGGTGTATTGCCTCCAAAGCGACACCTGAGAGAACCAATAGCCTATGATTGGAATAAAATGTTATATTAAGTGAGTGTTACACATTGGTCAATTCATATAGGTTACAGAACAAAGTTTGATTTGGCACAGAAAATTGAGCATAACTATAAAGCAGAGATTGACCACATTTCAACCGAAGGTTGAACTTTCTGTATTTCTGATAGTACAGAGGATACAGTGCTGCAACACAAGTGGGCAAATCCAAAATTATTCCTGGTTTTGTCTTTTTTTGAGGTTGAAGGGGAACTTGAAAGTAACTGCATTTAACTTAGTAAGCCCTAAAAGTCTTACTGCTGCTTGCAAGCAATAATGGTAAATGTGAGCTTTTGTTTACACACTTTGTATTATTATCTCGAGAGGAAGAAACTTGAGTTATTCCCAAGGTACAACACTTGGTTCCTCTGCTTATTTAAAAAACCACTTTGGTTACATATTCATTAATAGGCAATTTTTCATGTACTGTCAATGTTGCTAAAGCAGCTTTGTTTTTCACAGCTTCTCCAATCTGCTCAAAATCCCTAGCAGCAGCTGCCCTACCCAAGAAGGTTACTAGCACTGAAAAATTTCAGTAAGTGCTTCTCAAGGGAAAAGTATTTCATCCATACTACAGCAGTGATATAGAAACAGCTATATTTTAGAAGCACAACTCTGACAGGCCAATGAAGACGACTGGCTGGTGATATATTAAACAACTAGTAGCTGGATACCCGTGCTTCACTACGAAACTGAACTCCTTAGCATGGAGTAGAATGTCTAAATTCCCAGCCCGCAGGCCGGATGAGTCACGCGCTGGCCACGCCCACTGGCAGTTGGAACAGAGTTCTTTTCAGGTGGGGAGGGGGAGCAGAACGTCTAACTCCTTAGCATCAGAGCGTGTTAATAATAATATAAGAAATAACTAATGATCTGATGGTCATTTTGAAAAATCCTTTCTTAGCGAGCACCTAGAAGCCAAGAGGAACATACTTGCCAAGTTTCAAGTTTGTAGGCTTTACAGTTCTGGAGATTTCGTAATGATGCGTGAGTAGCATTTGGCTTTTATATATAGAGATAAAAAGATGAAATATCTTATTAGAAGAAAAACAAAATTTCACCTATTTCAAGCATTGTTTACCCACTACACAACACTGAATCAGAGAAATGGGCATGGGAGTCCCAAATGAAGACTCAAATCTAATTCTATAATTCTGCCAACTTGATATATTTATGTTGCTGTTTTCATCATTACAGCAGTTGTTTGACCAATGGTGACCTAACAAGTCAAACTACATTTGAATAACTCCTACTGAGCTATGCATGAAATTGATCCAGATACATGTCATTGCCCTACATGTCAAATACTGTACTATCCAAAATGTTATCAAGCCAAGAATTGTCTGAGTAATTTTATCCACGAAGAACTGTGCATATTGTTCACAGATGATGCTAGCTGAAGCATCAACACCATGATATCAGGCTAACAACCCTAAAATAAAAATAATTACTAAAATTATAAAGTTATAAATAAGGTACCTATTCCTGTACAGTATATTAAAAGCTCATTTATTAAAAAAATATGAAAATATTTAATCTTATTTTCAAATTTTATTACAATGCATTGCTAGTGATACATCATATTGGATGCAATCAATGAACCACAAATATGGATATAAGTAAAAAGAAAAGTCATGCATTGGAAAATTGGATGCTCTGTATTCCAAATACCTAAAACAAATAAAAACATGTTACATTAAAGCAATCAGCAATGTTGCTATGTATGACTAAGCAACTGTACTTTGCTTTCTACTCCTGTACAGAAACAAATTGGCAATTTGAAATAGGTAAGAACAGATTTTACTGTGACCCTTGCAAGTTTACCAGTTTTTTTAGTTTTATCTTCACTGTTTTGTAAATAAATAATCTTCCTGACACTGCTCAGATGATTATGTCAGTTCTCTTCTCTACACTCTTAAGCCTTCAAAGTGATTCATATTTAATTTTTATCTCATTTCTTCTTCCAGTAAGCATAATACAGGGGAAAACCTGGAACAGCTAGAAAACAGATTTGTTTCCGGGTGGTAATTATTTACCTATGGGCCCTAACTGTACTGTATGTTGAAATTCAAACTTTTGGTGTTTGGAGGATAAATATACAAGTGAATACAAGATTATTTGAAACTCTGAAAACATGTTTTCCAAGAGTCTGTCTTAGTTCACAGATTGTCATAAGGAGAAGGGGCGTTGGTCTTACCTGATATACTCCTTCTCTGTGAGTTGCGGGAGAGTCCAAGAATGGGATTGAAAAAATGTCCTTTCTGCCCAGAGACTGAGTCATCAAAGTTGTAGCCACGACCCATTGCCTCTCTTTGGCTCGTTTTCGACAATGGCATAACTGTAAATAGATGTCTCCTCATGCCATTAGTTGCTCCTGGACTCCGGACCTCACGGCCTCCAGGGCGGGTTTGGACTCTCCCGCACCTCACAGAGAAGGAGTGTATCAGGTAAGACCAATGCCCCTTCTCCAGTGTGGTTGCAGGAGAGTCCAAGAATGGGATCTACCAAAGCCAAAGGTTCTAAGGGCGGGGAGCCGTTGGGTCCGGCGTCCCCATGGTGGAATGCACCTTTTGTAAGACCCTTCTCTGGAAGGACCCTTCTCCTGAAGGATGTGTCAGCAGACACAAAGGCGTCTAACTTATAATGTCTAATAAATGACGAAGGGGAAGTCCATGTCACCGCCCTACAAATATCTTAGATGGAAGCTTGCGTTGACCAAGCTGCCATCGTGGCCGCACTCCTAGTTGAGTGGGCCGTTATCCGTCCGGGTAGTGGCAGGGCCTTGGATTCATAGGCCTTAGCTATGCACTCTCTCAACCATCTGCCTATTGTCGAAGGGGTCACTCTAGTGGCCATCGATGACTGCTGAAAGGATACAAATAGTGATTCTGTTTTCCTGGTCTCGGCCGTCCTTTTGATGTAAATCCGGAGAGCCCTCCGCACATCTAAAGTATGCCCTGTCCTCTCCAGAGCATGGGAAGGCTCTGGACATAAGTTAGGCAGGACAATCTCCTGGGCCCGGTGAAACCAGGAGTTAACTTTCGGTATAAAGGAGGGGTCCAGTCTGAGGACCACCCTGTCCGAATGGAAAATGCAGAGGTCTTCTCTAACGGATAGAGCAACTAACTCCAAAATGCATCTGGCCGATGTGATGGCCACCAGAAATACGACCTTAAGGGTTAAAAAACGGATAGTAGTTGTCCTTAGCGGCTCGAAAGGTTCCGAGGTGAGCGCCTGCAGTACCATGGGCAAATCCCAAGTGGGATACCTGTGGACCACAGGCGGGTGTAAGTTAGCTGCACCTCTGATAAACCTTCGAATCACCAGATGATGAGCAAGAGAGTCCCATTCCCCACTTGTCAACACCGTAGAGAGGGCCGCCACTTGCCTACAGATGGTGTTGTGTGAAAGCCCTCTATCCAAACCGTCCTGAAGGAAGTCCAGGACCTGTGGAACAGATGCCGAAATGGGGTCAATGGATCTCTTCGAACACCAAGTGGTGAAAACCGTCCAGGCAGCGTTATAAATTTGATTAGTAGACGGCTGTTTGGAAGCCTGGATAGTCTGTATCACCCTGGAAGAGTACTTGTCCTCCCTCAGGAGGTTCCTCTCAAGTGCCAGACGGTCAACTGGAGCCACTGAGGCTCCGGATGGACCAGGACCCCCTGGCTGAGAGAAATCTTCTCCTGAGGGATCCTCCAGGGCTGGGACACCGAAAGACTGATGAGGTCCGCATACCACGGACGTCTGGGCCAATGGGGAGCAATCAACAGTATCTCCGCCCTCTCTGCTAGCACTTTCCTGATGACCCCGGGAATGAGGGGGAGAGGTGGAAAGGCATACAGCAGGCCCCTGGGCCAAGGACTGGGAAGGGCGTTGGTCCCTTCCGCCCCGGTGTTGGAAACCTGGTGAAGAAGCGTGGTAGTTGAGCAATTGCCAGGGAGGTGAACAGGTCCACAATCGGTTGACTGAACTTCTGGGACATCTCCCTGAAGATGTCTGGGTGAAGTCTCCATTCAGAGTGGTCGATTGTGTTCCTGCTCAAACAGTCTGCCTGCACATTTGTGGACCCGGCAATGTGCTCTGCCTTCAGGGAGAGGAGATGCTCCTCTGCCCAAGTACCCAGCCGACCTACCTCGCTCATGAGGGGCCTGGAGTGAGTACCTCCTGTCGATTGATGTCGGCCTTGGTGGCCACATTGTCGGTCAAAATCAGGACGTGGTGTCCTTGCACAATATTCTGGAAATGGCGAAGGGCCAGATGTGCTGCCCTGAGCTCTAGCCAATTTATGTTGTTGGCGAGCTCCGCCTGTGACCAGTGTCCTTGAACCATATGGGACTGTAGGTGGGCGCCCCAGCCGAAAAGACTGGCATCCAATGTAATTACTAGGCAGCTTGGCTCCCTGAATAAGCAGCTCCTGGACAGAGCTGGAGACATCCACCATAGCAGTGATTGTAGGACCGAAGAGGTGACTCGAACCCTGGACAGAGAGTTGCTGCTGCACGACCGCTGGAATGGTAGCAAGAACCATTGCAAGGACCTGGCGTGCAGCCACGACCAAGGGACTATCGACATGCAGGATGCTATCTTCCCCAGAAGTTGTGACAGGAGAGCGATGGGTACCATGTGCTCCTCTCGAACTCAGTTCACAAGGGCCACCAAGCTGTCCCGGCGCTCTTGGGACAGATACACCTCGCTCAACCTGGTGTCGATTACCGCCCCGAGGTGAAGCAGTCGAGTGGTGGGCACCAGGTGGCTCTTTTTGAAGTTCACTTGAGAAACTGTGATCTTGCAGGACCC
The DNA here is from genome assembly GCA_003457575.1 of Thermophis baileyi. Lineage (NCBI taxonomy): Eukaryota > Metazoa > Chordata > Lepidosauria > Squamata > Dipsadidae > Thermophis > Thermophis baileyi. Next base: position 1,036,820 of record QLTV01003124.1, read on the forward strand.
GGATTGTCGTTTGCACATCCTCTGCCGCTCATGAAGGAGAGGCTGCCTGAATGAGGATATCGTCTAAATAACACAGGAATGGATCTGAGGTGAGCTGCCAGTGCCGCCAGTACTTTTGTGAAAACTCTGGGTGCTGAAGCCAGACCAAAGGGCAGCGCCCTGTATTGATAGAGAGTTCCTGCGTATTGGAACCTCAAAAAGCGACGATGAGCCGGCAGGATCGGCACGTGGAGGTATGCCTCCGTTAGATCGATGGAGGTTAGGAAGTCGCCCTCCCTGATACCCTCCAAGATGGATTGGAGGGAGCTCATCTTGAATTTCTTGTAGACCAAGTGGGTATTCAGATTTTTGAGGTCTAGAATCGCTCTCCACCCCACCCCCCCAAACTCTTTGGAACAACGAATAGAATGGAATAAAATCCCTGTCTCCTTTGGTCCCCGGGGACCGGCTCGATGGCCTGAATGTCCAGCAAGTGCTGGATGGCCGCCTCCATGAGGCCCCATTTTTCGTTGTTCTTGGAGACAGGGCAACGCACAAAGTGGTTCGGGAGTTTGGAGAGGAATTCCAGGGTGAGACCTAATCTCACTGTGTTGAGTACCCAATTGTCTGTTGTAGTGGTCTGCCATTGGTCCACAAAGAGAGCTAACCGACCGCCGACAGGAGGGGAGGTCTGGCAGTCATTTGGTTCTACGGAAAGGGCAACTTCCTGCCCCACGAAAGGGTCGCCTGGTCTGAAAGCGTTGCCTGGGTCTTTCACGGTAACCAGGTCTGTCCAACTGGCAATCAGGTCCTTGTAGAAAAAAACTTTGTTGTTGAGTGATGTCCATTTCGGAAGGCTGAAATGTAGGCCTGCGGTAGTAGGGTGGAGGCATGCGATCTGCTCTCCTGGGCATGCCTAGCATAACCTTCCTCTGATCTTTATTCTCTACAAGTATTGGGTCTAGAGCCTCCCCAAATAGCGTGCCCCCTTTGAAGGGGGCAGAGGCTAGCCTCCATTTAGACCTAGCATCCGCCTGCCAATTGCGGAGCCATAACAATCTCCTTGATGTGACTGAGGAGGAGAGGGCTTGAGATGCATACTTAGCAGCATTTAATGTGGCGTCTGCTGAAAATTGGGTGGCAGCCACCAATTTGTTTATATCTTGGTGAAGGCGCGCTTCCTGCGGTGGCACCCTCGCTTGCAACTGGCTAAGCCAAAGCAAGGAGGTGCAGTTGAAAAAGGAAGAGGCAGTGGCCGCCTTCACCACCCAGGCTGCTGCTTGGTACGTCTTGCGCAGAACTAGTTCTGCTTTCTTGTCCTCGGCCCTCAAGTTGTCAGCTAAGTCACCGGTCACAATGGAGGTGGATGAGGCGAGATTTGCCACTGGTCTACAGTTGGCAGCTGAAGAAGCTCCGCCAGGTCAGGACCCATGTTGTAAAAACGCCTGTCATTCCCACTTGGGGTGGGGAATGCTCCAGGATGATCCCATTGTTTCTGAATTACATCCAGAAATAGCTTTGGAGTAGGGATCTCCTCCTGCTCTGCCCTAGGCTCGTGAAAGAGGCTGTCGCTAGGGTCTTGAGGACGGGGAGGAGTCTCTGGTGGCACTGACTGCGCTCCCAATTTGGTAGTGGATCTTGCCTTATGTAACAGAGGTTTAAAGAGGGCTGGAGGGAAGAGGCCAGTAAAGGCCGGGGGATCCAGCACTAGGTCCTCATCCTCAGAGATCTACCTCCCTCTGCCCTTCCTCCCCCCCAAATTGATTCCTGACTCCCTAAGGAGGGATTGTGGGATTGAGGTCCCTGATAAGTTGGCCTGTCAGCAGAAAGCAAGGGAAGCTGAGGAAAATAGGGTGGAACCTCCGGTGTCAGGGAGTCAGGGCGGTAGGTTTGTTGCAATCCTGCAGCAATACCCTGGGAGATGGCCTGGGAGATGATGAGCCTCATGTCCTGAGGGATCTCGGGCCCCTGACTGTCCCCTGGGCAGAGCCCCGCCACAGTGGGTGTGAAGGTAGCTACAGGAGCTGACCCTCTGGTGCATACTGGCTGCCAGTCTGTTGCTATGCAGGAAAAAGGATCCAGACATTTTTCTCTGCTGTCAAGTTGCGAGGAGATAGGAGGAGATAGCTCCCCTGCTCCCTCTAGTGGCCATGCCGGCGGAACTGCCTCTTCAGACTGAGCCAATGGCTCTGTCTGTAAAGCACGCGAATTGACTGGAGCTGTCAGAGGGAAACCTGGCTGCTTGCCCTGCTCTTTAGCAGCCCTTGAGAACTGTTTTTCTAGGGCTCTCAGGCGTCTGCTAGCGTCCTTTTCCTCAGTGCTGGTATTCCTTGAGGAGTGGTCTTTATTTTGTCGCCTGCTCTTTTGCAAGCCAACCTAGATTTGGCTGAGCCTTTGCTGACAGGCTCCTGCGGTACAGGGGAGCGATTTTCAGCTCCGCTCTTTTCTCCTAGCGCGCGCTCCGCCATTTTGACGGGCTGGGAATCTGACGGCCCCAGTGGAGTGTGCGTTGGAATCAAGGACAGTGACTCTGTTCGATGGTCAGCCTTCGTGACTGTCGATGGCAGGAGGGTGGTGGCGGCTGTGCCGGAGAACTGGGCTAGCCAGCATACTCACAGGTAGCTGTAAAGACAGCTAGCCGGCGCCGAATGCTGTTTCAGAGAGGGACAGCTGAGGCGCAATTAAACAGATCCCATGGGTCGGCGGCTGTGCCAGGCGGACTGGGGTAGCCAGCGCGGTCCTCACGGGTCCCAGCCAAGGGGATTCTAGGTCGGCGGCATTGCCAGATGGTCTGGATTGGCCAGTGCGACCTGTAGTCACGGAGCCGAAGCCCCGGCGGGGGGAACACGGGGTGGGAGCCCCTGCTGCATCCACTGGGTCCGAACCGATATTATGCTCAATAAAAACCTGTTAGATGCGATAGAGTCCAAGAATGGAAAGTTCAATGTCTGATCTGTCAATTTTAGCGTCTCTCTCGGGCTAGACTGAGTCGAAAACTGGGGCCAGAGAGAGAGGCAACGGGGCGTGGCTACAACTTTGATGACTCGGTCTCTGGGCAGAAAGGACATTGTCAATCCCATTCTTGGACTCTCCCGCAACCACACTGGAGAATAAAACAATTCAAAAGTGATTTGAACTCATCTAGGGTGGATAGGAGTTGTGTTTCCATTTTCTTACCTATTTTAATTTGTATTCCTAATATGTCTTTTATGGTTCTGCTTTTGGTAGGTTGGGCTAATTTTCCCTTTTCATGAAGACAGATGCAAAGAACGAATTAAGCAGTTCTGCTGTCTCCCTGGAGCCTGTCACTTCCTTGCCATCTTCTCCCATTAGTCAACCAATCATTTCCTTGACTTGAAAGAAACTTTTAAAATTATTTTTGACATTTGTTGCAAATCTTACTTCATTCTGAGACTTAGTTTTCCTGACTTCATCTTTGCAGACATAACTGCACTGAAAAAGGTGACTTATGATCATTTTTCATACTTATGACCATTGCAGCATCCTCACAGTCATACGAACAATATTTGGACACTTGACACCTGGCATGTATTTATGAGTTTTGCACTGTCCTAGAGTCATGTGATCACAATTTGTAACCTTCCCAGCTGGCTTCTGACAAGCAAAGTTATAGGGGAAGCCAGAGTCACTTAAAAACCATATGATTCACTTAACAACTGCAGTCATTTAACAACTGTGGCAAAAACGGTCATAAAATGGGGCACAGCTCACTAAACATGTGTCTTGCTTAGCAACAGAAATTTTGCTTCCATTGTGGTCATAAGTCAAGGACTACCTGTATTTTAACCTTGTTCAACTAAATCCACTTTGTATCACTTCCCCTTTCTTTTAATACTCTTGATCTTTAATCCCTTCAAAGAATGTCCTAGAACCATGATGGTGAACCTATGGCACGCATGCCAGAGGTGGCATGCAGAGCCCTCTCTGGGCACGTGCGCCGTTGCCAGCTGCTCTTCTGGAGCACCAGAAACCTCAAGACCAGCTGGCCGATGCACATGCATGCGCCGGCCACCTGGTCTTTGGGTTTCCAGAGTGCGCATGCGCGCCGGCCAGCTGATCTGTGCACGCATCGGAGCGCCAGAAACCCAAAGACCAGGTGGCCGGCGTGTGTGTGCACACTGGCCAGCTGGTCTTCGGGTTTTTGGCACTCTGGTGCACGCGCATGCATGCGCGCGCGTGCACACGTTCTGGTTTGGGCACTCAGTGCCGAAAAGGTTCGCCATCACTGTCCTAGAACTTCGATTTCTCAAAAAATCCTTCAGAACTTTATCAGATCTCTTTTGTAAATCTAAGGTAAGAAAGTTATCTAAGTCACTCTTTTGGTTTGCCACTTGCATATCCCTTTTAATTATTAAGACATCCGCTGGTTTCATTTTTATATCCAGTGTAATATCTTCCATATCACTATTTCAACCTATCATTTTCAAATCCACTTTCCAATCAGTCCTAGTCCTGTCCAGCAAAATCTGTTCCTGTTCTACAACATCTCTTAAAAATCATCTATCTATAATGGCAGACACTTTTAAGATTAACTTCTGGATGCATTGTTCACAAATATCCTCAGAAACGTTCAATGTAATGTATTTTGCTCCATTCTGTGTTAGTCGTCAAATGTTTTAATGTAATCTTTGGTCCTCTAGCATCCACTGTTCAAATTCCCATCCTACCTCGTTTTCTTTCAAGAATTCAAAACAATTGCATTTTCCCATAGAAAGGATCCTCATAATCAATTTCAAAATCTTATTTCAAATCCATCTGGACCCCTAGTCCATTTATAACTTTCCAAAACCAATGATTTAATCAATGCTCTAATCACCTTTTGTTACTGATTCCAAAAAAATATTTAAAATTTATCTTAGTTAGCAATATCCTTAAACCTATCTTTGAAACTTCTTTTGTTAAGGATGAAAGGAAACTAATCCAGTGCATCCTCTAAAACTTGTCACTTGGAAGGATCTCACTAGTTGAAAAATAATTGGCAATTTCCAAAAGTGATTAAGAAATGAGGTCCAGCAGAACTTTGTGGCTATGAGCTTGATACAATCCCTTGACTTCCAACTACCTCATGAATCTGTTGTAGAAAGCTCAGTTCCTGCTGTTTACTCACAAGGAACAGCTGTCCATAATGCAAATGGGCAACCTCACAATCTATCCAGAGAGGTCTGGTTGCCAATCTCGCAATAATGCTGTCTGTGATCCCTCAGAGACATCTAGTTTGCCATGAGTCCTCATCAGAAATCTTTTTACCATGTACCTGATTACTATGTGTTTGGGTCAGAAAAGCTCCTTGCAGAACTGATGGTCCTTCCTCCATGCACTCCTCAGCATTTTCTGTCACATATGAAAGCCAAAAGCTACTCTGCTTCTTAATTATTTCTTAATTATACTTGTCCTGCTATTCCTCTAAGAAGTGCCAGGTAGCTTACATGGACTCATTTAACCCTCACAACAGAAACCTCATGAGGAAGATTGTACTAAGAGAAACCAATGGCCCCAGTAGTTGAAATTGACCCACCCCCTCATTCCCTAACCAGTGAGCTAACTATTATTTCAATTGTGACGTAGCTCAGCCATGCACTTGATGAACCAGTTTCACAAGACCAATGGTCATTAGCAAGTTTACAGTAAGCAAAGTCTGTCTTTCTTAGACTCCCATATTATCCAAGACAGAGAGATATAAATATTATAATAGGTTTGGGCTCAATAGGCTAATACCAATGTTCAACTTCTTTTGCTCACACACATCCCTATGGTTATAACAGATCTTTTAGCTACCCCCAATATTTACCATAAATGAAGGGTGGCAGTGTTTGTGTCTTTACATTCTCCAAAGCCAAACTTTCCGGTCTTAAATCTTTACACTGCTATTCCTTCACTAAGCAGTTTAATGTTCCCTATAAGAAGTTGTCACAGTGACCCTCAACACAAAAGGATACCACTTGTATCTTCAGAATAAAGTCAGGAATCACAAAGCCATACAATATTGCTTTCATAAATGACTATCCCATTCCAGGAAGGCATCAAGACCAGAGAGAGAAAGTCAAGCATTTTTTCCTCTTAGTCCTTTTTGTTAATAGGTTTTTTTTTTACTTTTATGAACAATGACTTTATTTTTTTCTTCTCTTTTATATATTCTTCTATTTTATACTATTTTATCTGCTGTGCAAGTGATGGCTTTTATTCAGTCTTATTTTATAGTAATTAAGTTTAACTTTACATGTTATTCAGTTATCAAATTGAAAACATACTTTGGTAATATGAGGCACTGAAATGAATACAGTAGCACAGGAATGAGGAAGATTCAAAATGAAGTGACATTTCTACTGAAGTACAGCAGTAAAAATGTACTAATTTCCTATATAGCTGCAACTAAATTAAGGAACAACTGGATCCAGCATATATGAGTCACACAGTAACAGCAATTAATGAACACATTGACTATAATTAACAAATGAGCATCTTATCTTTGACCCAAAATCAATTTGGATAATTTGTTTTTGAAGCAATATAGGTGAAAGGTAGACAGATATTCATCTTAAATCTTAAAGAAAATCAGGAAGAGAACCCTCCCCAAGAACAGGAAAGCATCAGAAAAGACAACGCAAACAGCATAATTTTACTTCTTATTCAAAGGGGAGAAAAATAAAGAGTCACAAGATGAGGAATGGAGACAGAAAATATTATATAGAGAGATAAAATTACTAGTATTGAGGTGTATTCTGCAGGCCAATCATCTCCAAGGCTGTTATTAGGAAAGGCTAAGGGGTAATATAGGCTTGCCAATCAAATGAGATCAGCATTGGCCATGGGCATTATGGTAAATTTTACCCATACCTAACATTTTCAATAAACAATAAACCAAAATTATATCTCACACTTATTCCAATTGCTATATATTAATATGGGTGTGTGAAAGTATTAATTTTTATCTCTCTTGAAGAACTTTTTGCACTTTTTTTTACCACCCATCCTCCCCTTGGATTTTTATCTTCATGGCCACCCTGTAAAATAATTTAAGCCGAGACAGCTCGACTGGGCCCTAAGCCAGACTGAGCTTTACAGTACCACATTAAGAGTACAGTACAGAGCACGTTATTTAGCCTCCTGTGCCATCCTTCTCAAAGAAATAAGCAACAGTTGCCCCGCCCCGCCCCACCCAGCCACGAACTGTTATTGTACATCCTTCTGCCACTTGGTTTCAACCTTTGCCCAGAGGCCTCTTCCTGCTGCCCTCCAAACAAAGAGGTCTTGGTAAAACCGCTAAGTCACAAGGAGCTCCCCCCCCCCTCGCCTCTTCCTGGAAATGCTGTCAGGGAAAATGGTCTCCTTAGCTCCAGGAGAACCACCGTACTTTAACGTTTTAGAGTAATAGCCGCATTGTGGCGTCCCTTTTCAGAAGTTATACACCTGACGAAGTACGGGCAGGCACACCGAACGGGTTCGCCTTTCTTCTCCTTCACGATTTCCTCAGCCCCGCGATATGACTACTAACAGAGCGTAACCTGGCCTGCCTCTCTAAGCCTCCGTTCCGGGAAAAGGAGCCCAAGTGGGGCGAAGAACCAGAAAGGCAGCCCCACTGAGAGGCCACCAGCACAGCAGCCGCCGCCAATGCAGTCGCAGAACTGCAGCCGCCGAATGGCCTTCACACTCAGGATAAGGGACCGAACCTGGTCTCCAGCTCCCCGGGGTCTTAAGGCAGACTAGGCTCGATATGCACGTACCCACAAACCGGGAGCTTCCCAGGAGTCTTCTCCAACGGCGATGCCGAAGCTCCAGTCCCAGCCCTCTCGTCGTCGTCGTCGTCAGCAGCAGCAGCAGCGGCAGCGCCTACCTGTCTCACGAAGGGTGCCCTTCGCCGTCCACTCTCCCCTGCTCCTTCCTTCTATCTATCGGGTTTCAACAATACAACCGCAAAGTGCGCACGGCCGTGACGTCACTCCAGGAGCTCCAGTCACCGGGCGGCCAGCAAGGGAGGGCGCTGCAGTGGGGCCACCGCGCCAGCCCTGGAAGCATGCGCGGTCCCGCGGCTGCACCCGGGACGTGCGTTCAGCTCTTTCCCCCCTATCCGCGGCCGCGGTGTTGGGGGAGGTTTAAGGTCCTTTTATTGAAGGGCCCTCCTTCTCGTGGTCCTAATGTCCAGTCTTTTGGATCCCGCGGCGAAAGAAGGAACAGGAGTGGGGTAGGCAGGTCACGCATGCAGGAACCACCCCGTCTCCCAGTTCTTTTGGCTGTCTGACTGCATTCTTTACAACATGCTTGTTTATTATGGTATCACATTTTTAGGCTGCTGCAATCACAAGCAGACTCTCGGCGGTTCACTGAATGATAAAAGAGTAAATAAAATTTAAAAAAAATTTACAAGCCGAATTACAGAACTAACCCATGCAGAGTCTGGCATCAGCCCACAAACTTCCTCCGGAAAAGATATGTTTTCAGTAGCTTCCGGAAAGCGCTTAGAATTGGGGCGAAATACTGATCCGGTGCTGATTTTATCTAGATGTCATCTAAGTCCAAAACGTCTTTGATCTATGACTAAGATGGTAGTTAGGGAGTGGGTGTGTGGTTTTTTTTTAAAGGTAATAAAATACTATATATACCTGCATCCCTTTCCTAACGTAGGTTCAAAAACCCAGTGCAGGAAGGAAACTTTTTCCGCGCTATGAACTGAAAGGTTATTGCCATTAACTAGATGACAGACTTCCTGTCAAACCCTTGATAAGGAGCAGTACGTGAGGTGCTTTGAATGCTATAAAAGTACTGAATTTTGCACTCTGTTTTTTTTTTACTGGTTTGAGCTGAGGAAAGAGCAAATAGCCGCAAGACGTCAGCGTGTCTCGTGATTCCAACTAAGTAGTGGTCCAGTGACCTCTGGTGGTTTGTGAAGATAAAGGATTTGGGTCCATTGGTGTCCTAAGTGCTGTTTAGCAGTCCTGGCAGAGGACTTTTGAAAGAATGGAATGGAGTGGAGTGGGAGTTATTGGAATTGCAATAGAATAAGAGTAGAATACTTTATTGGCCAAGTGTGATTACACGTATAAGGAATTTATCACCGGTGCAGAAGCTTTAGAAGATAATGTCCACAGAACATAAAAGCGTGGGAATGCTTGGTTAGAAAAGCTGTAAACTCTGTAACAGAGTTAATGTTCATATTCAATAGTGGATTAAATTCTCAAAACATTTTTAATAGTAACACTAAATTTTTGGGGAATGCAGCTGGCTTAATAGGAACGATTGCATTGTTGTGTGGGGATGCACCAAAATGTAAACAGTTTGCCTGTGGTGATGACTATTATCAATTTAATATTTTCTTTGCTCACTGACTCCCTAGTCCTGATATTCATAATTTTGGAAACAATCTCTAGTTGTTTTCATATAGTTTTTAATTGACAGCTGTTGACAGAGAATGCCAATTTTCACTGAGTTACACATACAGTCCTTATGCATTGAGAAAATTCATATATATTATCCATTTTTCAATATATAGGGCCATTTGCAATTAAGTAAACAATACAATATATAGTATTTTAATATGCAAAACTGCACAATAATACAACAAAGCTGAGGTTCTGTTCCTAAGACATATTACATATTATTTCTCAGCCCTCCCCATTATGCCCTTATAAAATCTTCCATAATGAGGAAAGGACCAAGATATAACAGTTAAGTTTTATATATTGTAAGTGAAAAAAAGGCTGAATTGCTAAGTAAAATACTGGTATGAAATATAGATTTGTATTAATGGATGGCTTTTGGATTTAAAAGAAACTCGATTTTTGTTCTAAAAACTGACTGCTTATGTAAAAAAATAAAGAGCTGTATGATTGATCAATTCAATGTTGACCAATTTTTCACCTCATGCTTCATTGGAAATCTAGTAGGATGACAGTTTTAGGTCAAAAATTTAGCTCTGGTGTTATTTTTCTTAATATTATACATGATATTTTTCTGCAATATAACAAATTCCAGTTTAAGAAATTGCTTACATAAAGCTGAAAAATGTGGCTGTTACAGCACAATTTAAAATTTCAAAATAAAATATTAATTTTGTTTTAAAAACATCCTTTTAATTATTTTCTAATACATTGTTGCCCCTGTATGAGAAGATTAGCTGGGGAAGAAAGAAGAGAAAATATTGCTAAAAAAACCAGGAATAAAATACATTCCAAGTATTCCTTTTTGTTTCTTCTAGGCATTTCTTTGAAGAACATTACAATGACATACCAATTGTGCTACTATCTTATAGATAGTAAAGAGCCGAGGTGGCGCAGTGGTTAGAGTGCAGCACTGCAGGCTACTTCAGCTGACTGCTAGCTGCGGTTCAAATCTCACCGGCTCAAGGTTGACTCAGCCTTCCATCCTTCCGAGGTGGGTAAAATGAGGACCCAGATTGTTGGGGGCAATATGCTGACTCTGTGAACCGCTTAGAGAGGGCTGTAAAGCACTGTAAAGCGGTATATAAGTCTAAGTGCTATTGCTATTGCTATGCTCACCTGAATACACTTAAGATGTCAAAGATGTACAATGGCCAGAAGCATTTTATGAGTGTTAAATGTCTTGAAACAATTAGATATTGGAGAATTCCTATGGTACTACTATGTGCCAATAGAGCGCACTTTTGACCATTCTGTGGAATAAAGTTTCTACCTATGCAAGTTCCAAAAAAAAAAAATGGTCCCCAAATTCTCAAGCTTGACTCTGTTGGCACTACTGAATATAGAGAAACTGTCTAAATGGGAATTCACTTCCAAATTTAAACTATTACTAAAATTTCCCCCTCCCCAAAAAAGCCACACTGCATTGATTTCTCTCACTTGTTAGCTCCCAGCTGTATTGGACAACTTCCAGCATTTCCAATAGGAATGGAACATTGCTGAGGATGCCTAGAGTTTTAGTCAAACCTATCCAGGCAGTAGGTTTGTGATTGCTGCCATGTGAATAGTTGTGAAGGAAGTTGAGGGGTACATAAATAAAAACATTTTTGATGTTTTGTTGATGTTTCTGATGCTCTAATAATCTGATAGTTTATTGCATAGGCAGAAAATTAACTCTTTGATTTGTCGCTTGTGGCAGAACCTGCCACCTTCCACAATTGCCAATACATTTACTTCACACACAGAAATACTGTGGTTTGTCTTAACAATGTCAACATGGACTGCAGAGGATGCCTAAGAAACAAAGTATTCTGAAATTTTACAGCTGAAATTAAAATAAATTTAAAATAATGTTTTGCAGAGCAGAGGATATCGAGCAGCCACCCAACAACCCTATCTAGGGACCATATGAATGCATTGAGAGCTGAATAAATAGTTAGGGGGACATATATTGGAAATGTGTTTAATTACCAAAGAGTTATAGCAGAAAAGTTAAGCTAGGATAGTAATGACAGATGATGGGGAGAAAGCAAAAATTTTCTACTTTGCTTTAGCCTTCTCCCATGTGAAATCAATCTAAGCATAAAGATGGAATGGCACCCCTAGTAAGTAAGACATTAAATCTCCAGATCAGGCCATTTACATCTGACGGCCCTGAAGAAACTTGTGGATGTTATCTCAAAGCCCCTTTCTGTATCTGCTAAATCATGGAGGTTTGATAGAGCATGAGGATTGAAGAAAGGCAAATGGACAACAAAGGTTTTGTTTCCTGAATGTTTCCTGAATTACAGATTTTTGGCTGCTAATCATGAAAATAACCCGTAATTTAACCTATCATGTACCATTTTATAGAAATCTTCTCATTTTGCAATGTACACCCTTCAGTACCTGTTGGCTGTGAAAGAAACATATGGAAACATGGAACTGTTGTTGAAGCAAATCCAGTTATACCAAGTGTAACTGGAATATCTGAAGATCTAAAAGTAGTTGGCTCTGCTGCTTGGCATGTAGCTCAGATATACCAAGTACTGTTCTTACATACTGTATGTGAATGGGACAGATGTGCAAGAGAGCTGCATTACATTAAAAAGAAACGGCCACTCCAAAAGAATTTGGTTCCAGGACAGAAAATATGGTGCATGAACCACTTGTTGACCCAACAAAGATATTTGTGCTTCCGCTTCACATAAAAATGAAAAATTTTATGAAAGTGATAAACAAGGAAGGTGAATGCTTTTGTTACTTGAGACAGATGTTTCCAAGAATAACTGATGCCATAATTAAAGAAGACATTTTTGTTGGTCCACTGATCAGATATATCATCAATGACAAGCGGTTCAGAGATCGGTTAGTGAGGCCAGAGAAAATCACCTGGAAAGCATTCAAGGATGATGTTGAGAATTTTCTTGACAACCTCAGAGCACCAAACTATATTCATCTGGTTGATATAAAATCAAAGGTATAAGTATAGGATAGGGGATACCATGTTAGACAGCAGCATCAGTGAACCAATATGTATGTCTTGATGGATCACAAGCTGAACAAGAATAAATAGTGTGATGCAGTTTTAGTCCATCCACCTTATCCCTCCATCTACCTCCCTCCCTCCCTCTCTCATTCTTGTCAAGCACAGTAATTTTTTCTAGTGAATAATCCATTCACATCACATACCCAAAAATCTGCTTTGTGATAATCACCTAAAGAAAGCAGTCAATATTTATTTGTTTCAGAATATATTGACGGATTGCTTCTTTTGCAGTCACAGTACTTAGTAATCATTGTTGGATGCATAATTTGAAGGTATTGTTTTTCTCCTTCTTCCTGAGTATCAGTGTTTATCTTCTTTCTCTTTCTACTTTTCACCTTATAATAGGAAAACAATTATGATCTATTATGATCAACTCTTCTGATCTTTGTTGTCATAAAAAATGTCCTTTTCCTTCCAGATTTGGCTAACATTGTTATTGCTTTCATCCCAATAATTGGCATCTTCTTTACTTCTCCAGCTGACTGTTCATCTTTATTTTTGAATTTCAGGAAACAGAACAATGTATCACCTTCACTTTTGGGCCATCAGCAGGGAGTTCAAGGAGCATTCTGGTTGGCATTACATTTGTTTTCTTAATATGAAACAGAAACTCAGATTTTTTTAGCTTCTGGTTTTATCTTCATAATAGGTCAAGCCAATTCAGTGGTAAGTGAATATGGGTGCATATAAGAAGCAAAAGGTGAAATTCCTTTTGAGTAAGGGACTGTTCTCAGATACTCCATCTCGCAGGCTTCCTCTTGAGCTCACCTGGGCTACCAAGTCCCCTGCTGCAACAAAGATTTGATTTTAGGAAGCCAGTATCTGCTTATTAGCTCATGATATTGCCTATGTAGCTAGTGAGAGATGCTTGAGCTGATCTTTCTATACTTATGTTAATGTTTTCCCCCTTATTCAAGCATATATACATACATGCATGCAATTTTCCATCTGAAGTATTTTTTAGGATAGTTCACATTACAATGGTTAAAAAGACTACAACAAACATTAAAACAGTGAAAACTAAAATACATAAAACATCAGTATGAAAATAATCTCATGGGAAGATGATGAAAAGAAACCAAGTGGTGCTGAGTGAGCTTTACTAGAGAGATCATTCCATATGTAGAATGCCAAAATGGAGAGGTCTTTACTGCAATTGCCGGCAGCTTTATCTCAGTGGGACTGCCCAGAGTTTGTCTGAGAGTAGTGGCAGGATATATATATTTCACCCACTGGCTCTATTAAGCTGGATTATTAAACTTTCTGAAAACTCCTCAAAGATATTACTATGCTCCAATGTGGAGTTTATCAATCTAACTAATCATAGCCAAACTGCAGTTATTGTACTGGAAGCCTTGGCTGGTGCATGATTCTTAGAAAGTGGCAGAAGAGAGCATCCACTATGGAAGACACCTGGGCTTCCAATGACCATTAGATTCAGGAGGGCAAACTTCATAATTTACCTTGGGGAAAGGGAACCATTTTTAACCTGAATATTTAATTTGGCCTGGAATAGCATGTCAGGGGCTAATGTTTAGAATAATATTTAACATTTAAATTGAATTGAATTAAATTAAATACAATATATGTAATTGCACTTTGTGAGTTTAATAATGTTTCATGTGTGACATACAGAATTAATATGTGGTAATAACATAAGAGATTCTAGAGGTCACACTTTATAAGAGACTTATAAGAGACTCTATAAGAGTCTTTATAAGAGACATTGTAAGAAACTTAAGAGAGACTCTAGAGGTCACACTCTAGAGCAGGAGTATCAAACTCGATTTCATTGAGGGCCGCATCAGGGGTTGTGTTTGGCCTCGGAGGGACAGGGGTAGTGAGGTGTGGCTGGGGGTGGACATGGCCACGGTGGGCATTTGACACAGGCTCAAGATGAATTTTTCTCCCTTTGCATTCAAAACAGCTATTCCAGACAAAGGGAGATTTACTTTCTGGCACAAATAGTCTCAATTCCATAATGTAGAGATTAAAGATATGTAGAGTCCCCAGCTGCTATGAGGCTTGACTCTTTTGTATAGGAGCAGAGCATAAATGAACTGACAATTTCTCCAGATGTCTCTAAAAATTGTCTGTCCAACAGTCTATCAATCTTTGTTACTATCTCTGACACAGCCCTAGAGGAGGACTTAATATTAGTAATAATTTACAAAATTGATATACCACCTAATTCTCAATGACCCTGGGTGGCTCACAACAATAAAAAAATTTACAATTAAATCAATCACAGGTAAAAGATTAAGATAAAAGATGACAAACTCACTGATACGAGAGGGCTCACTCTCTCTCATCAAAGACCTGGGTGAAGAGCCAGATGTTTTTGGCTCTTCTGAACAACAGCCACCCAGATCTTGGAGGGTACCTAGTTCTAGTTGGCAGAAAGAGAAGGTGAAGAAGGTGCTGCTTCCTGCAGCACTCTGCCAGCCAAAAACAGGCCTCCCGCAGCACTCTGCTGACCAAAAATGGGCCACGGTGGACCGTGCGAGCCCCCCGCCGCGGCCCATTTTTGGCCTCCACGGCCTCCCGCAGGACTGCCGGCCAAAAATGGGAAGCGGGGGGGTGTCGTGCGAGCCCCCCCCCAGCCCATTTTCAGCCAGCAAAGGTGTTGCAGGAGGCCGTGGAGGCCAAAAACGGGCTGCGCGTACCCCCCGCACCCCCGCGGCCCATTTTGGCCAGCAGAGGCACCACGGGCCGGTCCTTTGATATTTCCAGGCCAGCCTCCCGGGCCAGATCTAAGCAGCCTGCAGGCCTTGAGTTTGACACCCCTGCTCTAGAGGCTCAGAATGAACAAAGACTTGCAATAAATGTCAAAGATAATAAAAAAAGTTTTTTTCAACATATAAATAGTAAGAAAGAGTCAAGGAAAAAGTTGATCCACTAAAGAGAGAAGATGGCAAGGAAGTAACAGGCAGCAGAGAGAAAGCAGAGCTGCTTACCGTATTTTTCGGACTATAAGATGCACCGGTGTATAAGACGCACCAAGATTTTGAAGAAGTAAGTAAGAAAAAAAAAGTTTTTGCCGTCCCTCAGCCCCCAGGAGCACTCTGCAGACCTGCCAAACCCTCTGCACACCCTGTTTTTGTGGAAAATGGGCCATTGTTTGCCCATTTTTTGCAAAAATTGGCGTTTTTGCCCTCCCCCAGCCCCCAGGACAGGGGTGAAATCCTCTCGGTTCAGCCCGGTTCGGGCGAGTAGGTAACGGTTGCAGCAGCTGGTTCGGAGAACCGGGATGGCAGTGCGAGGCTCCACCCACCTGCCCCGACATCATCACTTCCTGGTTTTTAAAAAAACTTTTTAAAGCCTATTTTCCCTGCCGGTTCCCCTGAAAGAAGAGAGAGTGGGGGGAGGGAGGGGGAGGAAGGGAAAGGAAGGGAAGGGAAGGGAGAAAGAAAGAGAAAGAAAGAGAGAGGTGTTAGAAAGAAAAAAATCAGGACTCACTTTCCAGCCGGGAGATCGCTTGGCAAAGAAGAAAAACAAATGCTGTCGCTTTAAATCAGGATTCTCCAAAGTTAGCCACATGGCTGGCTGAGGAATTCTGGGAGTTGAAGTCCACAAGTCTTAATGTTGCAAACTTTGGAGACTCCTGCTTTAAATTGAAAAGCCTTTGGAAGCTGCTCGGAAGGGGGTTTTTAATTGCAGAAGCGAAGTGACTTTCTGGGTTAGCTGAACAACAAACTGGATAAAAGGAAGGATTCTTATATGGTTTTATGTTTTTGAAGTTTTGGGGTTTGTGAAATATGAGATTTGTGTTTCTAAAAGGGTTTGGGTGATTCCCATTGTGGCTAAATGACTTTTGTCCTGTGTCGGGTCTTGAGTGTGGGGTTGCTTATTCTGATTCTACTACTGTGTTTTGTTAGCTCCCAAATCTTGCCAGGGGAAATTTCAAAATATCCCGTCTTGAATGGGTTTTCTAGGGATCTGTTTGCCTGCTTGTGTGAATGGAGCCAAACGTCAGGCTTCCACTTTCTATACGATCATTATCTCATTATCTCTATCGGGCAGGAATGTGGAATGAACTTCAGGCA
>QLTV01003124.1:1070747-1098522 GCA_003457575.1 Thermophis baileyi
GCATCTAGAGCAATGTTTCTCAACCTTCCTAATGCCGCGACTCCCGCCCTGCGCCGCGACCCCCGCCCCGCCCCCTCCCTGCATGCGATGAGGTGACAAAGGGGACGTGGCGGGCTAGCGTGCGCTTAGGTGACCCCTGTGAAAGGGTCGTTCGACCCCCAAAGGGGTCGCGACCCACAGGTTGAGAACCGCTGCTCTAGACGTTGTGAGTGCTCCAGCATCTAGAGCAATGTTTCTCAACCTTCCTAATGCCGCGACTCCCGCCCTGCGCCGCGACCCCCGCCCCGCCCCCTCCCTGCATGCGATGAGGTGACAAAGGGGACGTGGCGGGCTAGCGTGCGCTTAGGTGACCCCTGTGAAAGGGTCGTTCGACCCCCAAAGGGGTCGCGACCCACAGGTTGAGAACCGCTGCTCTAGACGTTGTGAGTGCTCCATCACTGGAGGTTTTTAAGAAGAGATTGGACAGCCATTTGTCCAGAATGTTTTAGGGTCTCCTGCTTGAGCAGGGGGTTGAACTAGAAGAACTCCAAGGTCCCTTCCAACTCTGTTATACTGTTTCTGTTGCCATTCCTTGCGGGAATTCAACAGCAACTTGCAAATACCAAAATCCTGCCATGCACCCTCTCAAAACAGTAAACTTTCTCCCGTTTTTGTTTGTTTTGTTTTGTTTTCTCTTAAGATATGCACCCTTCTAAATGAGGGGAAAAACTTGTCTTCCTACATTATTGTACTCTTAGTAAACCTATATTACATTCCCATTTGGGGTGGGGAACTAGCCTTCCTTTCACTTTTTATTACAGTATAAGAACTAGTCTTTATCTACAGTTAAGTAAAGTGAGTTAAAGTCCAAATTAACAGAATAATAATAACAATCACAGACTTTTCTGGTATGACCATTTGGAGGACTGTGAGGCAGACTTGTATAATTTCAGTTACTTGCACTTTTTCTTAAATACAGCTATTATTTGAAATAACATGTTATGTAGTTTTAGATGACTTCTACCACCACCCCTTGGAAGTCAGGATAATTTCTGTTTTTACACAGTGTATGCCCTTTCTACAAAAGTGCGTATAGTCAAGGCTATGGTTTTCCCAGTTGCAATGTATGGCTGTGAAAGTTGGACCATAAGAAAGGCTGAGTGCCAAAGAATTGATGCCTTTGAACTATGGTGCTGGAGACGACTCCTGCGAGTCCCTTGGACTGCAAGGCGATCCAACCGGTCAGTCCTAGAGGAGATCAACCCTGACTGCTCTTTAGAAGGCCAGATCCTGAAGATGAAACTCAAATACTTTGGCCATCTAATGAGAAGGAAGGTCTTACTGGAGAAGAGCCTAATGCTGGGAATAATTGACGGCAAAAGAAGAAGGGGACAGCAGAGAATGAGGTGGCTGGATAGAGTCACTGAAGCAGTCGGTGTGAGCTTAAATGGACTCCGGGGGATGGTAGAGGACAGAAAGGCCTGGAGGAATGTTGTCCATGGGGTCGCGATGGGTCGGACACGACTTCGCAACTAACAACAACAATGGCCTTTCTGGTGTTTTTACTTTTATTGATTACCATAGATCTTTCTATTGAATTCAAACCCTCTACTAGAATTTAACTTGTGGGACACTGCACTTTAGGTAAACATATGCAGTGAATTAGGATTAAGAGTTAGCCGGGCCCCAAAGCTCAGTAGCATTGAAGGAAGGAATATAGTGAGTCTGTTTTTAGAATGATACATACACTCCACCTCCCTTTTCTTAAATTCCCAGTCCAAAGAGGTATGGATTCTATATTACATGATGCCCTCTTGTATGAACTTGTACTAGAACTTTTGCACTTAAAATCAGAGAGTACCGAGGACTCCACTAAAAATAAAATGCAAAGATAACTTCTGATTAAAATCCAAGTCCAAATGAAAATTCAGAGATTATCTTTGACTGATGTGTTAATATTAACACATATCAAATCAAAATAAAACTGGGGGCAGAATGGAGGCGGTGATTGATCACCAGCTGCTTTCACAGTAACATATTCTCAAGTTTAGTAGATGGTCTCAGCATAGGAATCTCATAGAGCAGAGGTCTTCAAACTTGGCAACTTTAAGACTTGTGGACTTCAACTCCCAGAATTCTCCAGCCAGCTATGCACAGTGGTTAAAATGCAGTACTGCAGGCTACTTCTGCTGGCTGCTGGCTGCTGGCTGCTGGCTGCTGGCTGCTGGCTGCCGGCTGCCAGCAGTTTGGCAGTTCGAGTCTCACCGGCTCAAGGTTGACTCAGCCTTGCATCCTTCTGAGGTTGGTAAAATGAGGACCCAGATTGTTGGGGGCAATATGCTGACTCTGTAAACTGCTTAGAGAGGGCTGTAAAGCACTGTGAAGCAGTATATAAGTCTAAGTGCTATTGCTATTGCTATCTCAGAATCTAAGAAAATCTGAGGAAAACTTAACTTTCTTGGACCAACTCAGAGGGGGTTAAGTAAACACAAAGCAGGTGTTTTTAAAATATTTGAAATTAAGTTGCTTTATGTACTATTCAGTTAAATTTAAAACTATATTATAAAACCATAAATTGGCCTTCAGTTGCTATTTGATGATCCAGCAAGAAGTACTGAAGTATTTCTTTTCAGTTATAGACTTCAGCATGTCATAAATTACATTAATGAAAAAGTCTAACATTTAAAGAAAGAGTCAAGAGCCTTATCCTTAAAAAACAATTAACAATATTTCAGAAATGTAGCATAGAATTTTTTTAAAAAAACATTTCAATTAGAAGTGACACCATACACAGGCCTCCAAAACTGTGTTAATGGGTAATATTAAGAACATATACTACTCTGGATTTATTGTTTGTACCTGTTAAGAAGAGAAAAAAATAATAATTTGAATTTAAGAATATGTGCTAATCCATGATGCAAACAGGTTTAACATTAAAAAACAGTTAAAATATTAATAAACAACCATTGAAGATTGTAATAATAAGAGAAGCTTTTTGGATCAGAGTATACCTATCTAGTCAAGCATCCTGTTTCATAAATAGCAACCAATGATAAGCCCACAATGAACTATTTTTATTATTGTTCCTTACCAATTGGTATTAAGATTTGTTGTCTCATATCTTAGATCCTGCATATAGGAAGTCCTCAACGTATGACCACAATTGAGCTCAAAATTTCTGTTCCTAAGTGAGACATTTGTTAAATGAATTTTGCCCCATTTTATGACCTTTCTTACCACAGTTGTTAAATTAGTAACATGGTTATTAAGTGAATCTGGCTTCCCCATTAACTTTGATTGTCAGAAGGTCGCACAAGGTGATCACATGACCCTGGAACACTGCAATTGTTATAAATATGAGTCAGTTGTCAAGTGGCTGAATTGATCACGTGACCATGGGGATGCCACAACGGTCGTAAGTATGAAAAAGGGTCATAAGTTTCAGTATTGTTACAACTTCAGTCACTAAATGAATAAGTTGAGGATTACCTGTATTGCAATGACAACTAGTAACCTGTGAGAACCTTAATTCCTGTATATTTTTCTATAGATAGATAGAAGCTCTGTTTCAGGAGTACTTCCATGAAATAATAAGGATGTTACTAAAGTATACTTGCCTTAGTAACTATCGCTTCTATAGATTTATTACTTCAACTGAGCTGCTTAAAAGTTCAGCATCTGCTATGCTGTTCTAGAAATTATGAGTTTTTGAGACCATCACATTATGTCCTTTTACATTGCTCCTATCATCAATGTGGTCAAAAAATTTTCATTCTCCCTTTAGTCGCATGTGTTGAGGTGTAATGAAAGTTTTCTTCATGATCTTCTTCTCTCAGATAAAGAACTGTACAATGTAGAGTTTGTCTTGCAGCACCTAAAATTCACAAATACATAATTAAGGATACAAAGCATGGGGAACCTTACAGAATATTCTTTTATTTTTTTCTAAACTTTTTCCATCCCTGTTTGTGGCTTTCAGAGGCCTCCATTAGTCTTACATTTTAGTGTTAATAGTAAGAATTTTTTACATATATATTTTATTGTATTAGCAAATTAGGTTTTAGTAATCTTTTATCAATTATACATTTCAGTGGGATAAATGAAATTAATGTAATTTTCCTTTTTTATATTTTATGGTCTATGACCAAAATTAAGTTTGTTGCCATTGTGCTGATGAGAGATTAACTAACAGAATTGTAGTAATTACATACCTACATCTCAGATTAAATTCTAATACTAAGAAAAAGATATCTTATGTCAATTGAAATAACAGAACACCAAATCCTCTCTTTGACCCACACTGTGTACTTTACAGATTTCAGAAGAATTGTATTCCATAACAGTAAGAATATGGATAAAGCCAAACTACTGTTACTGGAAATCTAACATACTGTCATATTTCCAGTGAGAGACATTATATAATCTGACTGACAATAGTCACTGGTTTCTAGAAATAATATTACATTAACAGTAATACATTGTCAATAAATGTTTAAAGAGTTGGAGAGAGTAAAGACGACAACCAATCTTGATTAAGCTAGCCTACAACTTGTCCAAGTTAAAGGGTTTATCATGGCATGTTTGGATGTTTTTCAGCTTTGCTTCACAACTATTCTCCTTTTCAAAAACAAAGGCTGCCTCACTAACAATCAATGGACCAAACCAGGGGTGAAATTCAAATTTTTTCCCTACCAGTTCTGTGGAGTGGCTTAGTGGGCGTGGTAGGGGAAGGATCCTGCAAAATCTCCATTCCCACCCCATGTTGTGGTCCGCCAGCGGCCTGTGCAGCTGGTACCAGAGTTGGACAGCGAGAAGGCTGGAGAAGGCTTGATGCCAGAGGCAGGGATTCAGCCAGGGCCTTCAAAACCTCCAGAGGCTGCCATGAGTGAAGAAGAAGAGGAGGAGCCTGTTCTCAATGAGCACGTGCGCAGAGCTGCCAAAAGGTAGGAATGGCTCCTGAGGAGAAGGACTACTCGGGAGTAAGCTTGGGGATAATTGGTCACTCCCATAGCCTATTTAAGTGAGGAAAACGACTGAGGAATTTGCAGGAAACAACTTTGTTCATTTCAAGTCCTTGTCTTTGAATTCAAACCTCTGTTCTGCTCCCGTTTGAAATGGTCAAAGTTGCCTGCAAATTGTTCCTGGGTGTTTTGCCAAAAAACAGTAAGAGTCGTGTGGGTTATCTGCTGTTATCTGAAAGACTCTTGGTCAGACTTGTGTTCTTTTGCTTGGACTATTGCCGACTGTTAAGGAGATTAATTAACAGCCGTTGCACAGAAAAGACTGGTTTACACTTTATTTGCATTTAGAACGACTGTTAAGTAAGACAATTAGTAGTTACTATTAAAACAAGGTTAATATAGTAGTTACTATTAAAACAAGGTTTGTAACAAAGTAACACAGCACAAACACAGCTGTTTGTGCTGTGTTACTTTGTCAGTACGCTGGGTCAGAACACCCTACTCCAGGGGAAGGATGCTGCAAAATCCCCATTCCCTCCCCACTCCTGGGGAAGGGATATGGAAAAATCCCCATTCCCCCCCCCCCCTGGGGCCAGCCAGAGATGGTATTTGCCGGTTCTCCGAACTACTCAAAATTTCCACTACTGGTTCTCCAGAACCTGTCAGAACCTGCTGAATTTCACCCCTGGACCAAACATACAACAACGAATTTTCAGCATAAACATTACTGCACATGATTGACTCTTATATCATTTTCAGGGAAGTATCCATGTCCTTTTGTTGTAGAAACACCAGCAGAGTGTCTTAAGCACTTTAAACTATTAACAAATTTATTATAGCACAAGATTTTGAGGACTGAAGGCAAATTCATGTAGTGATATCAGTGTCTGGGTATACTCTAGCGTTTAAGTGAAATTGCCTAATACATATAAAACCTGTTGATTTTATGATGCCATGAAATATAATTATACATTTTGTTCAGTAACTGAATACAACACAACAAT
The DNA here is from genome assembly GCA_003457575.1 of Thermophis baileyi. NCBI lineage: Eukaryota > Metazoa > Chordata > Lepidosauria > Squamata > Dipsadidae > Thermophis > Thermophis baileyi. The sequence goes on from QLTV01003124.1 coordinate 1,076,692, forward strand.
GTTAACAGGAAGATAAAATATAATTCAAAAACTGCAGTCTGACATTTCAAATGCACCCTAAGTGTACATAGAAATAAATACAGTGACTATTTAGAAAAGAAGTAAATGATAACATCATAACTCAGAGATGCAAAACTTCTGTTGACTGAAATAGATTTTTGACTGAGTCTTGTTTTCCAAAAGTGGTGGGCATAGGCCTACAAATTGAGGTTTTAAGACTCCGAAAGGAGTGCAATTCAATAGTGCATTAAACCTCTGCAAACATTAAGGCACTTCATTTTGTCCCTTAAATTTACTAAAAGAAAAAGAAAGGTGGGACTCTTAAGGACTGAAAATAGGATGTTAATTTGCTACTTTTTTGTTCCCTTGCCCTAATTGTTATCAATTACTGCTGATATCAATAACCAGTTTGCTTATTTTGTCAACATTTAAACTTTTGTGGTAATGGCCACATACATTTTCAACATTTCAATTTTAATCTCAAATCATTATTTATATTTAGACCCAGTTACTGGTATATAGTCCACAACCTTTGTGTATTCTATAGCCACTCCTTCTATAGCTTTACTGTATAGAATCCTGAAGACTTCAGCACACTTTTCTCACCAATCAGTTGATCGGTTAACCTAAAGTATACCCAATACAAGATGGATTTGAATTCTATTCTCATGAGAATCTATTAATAAATTCATGTAAAAATATATATAAAAAATATCTGTTAAAGTAAGGTAAGAGAAAATCCAGAATCCTTACCGTTAGCTATGAGGATAGAGCCAATGGCTGACATATTTTCATATGTTCACTCAAGATAGCAATAGCAATAGCACTTAGCACTATATACCACTTCACAGTGCTTTACAGCCCCCTCTAAGCAGTTTACAGAGTCAACCTATTCCCCCAACAATCTGGGTTTCACCAATCTCGGAAGGATGGAAGGCTGAGTCAACCTTGAGCTGGTCAGGATCGAAGGAATCAAACTCCTGGCAGTGTGAGCAGAGTTAACCTACAATACTGCATTTTAACCACTACATCATCATGGCTCGTATAGATACGGTAGCATAAGATTTGGTTTTAGTTTCATAAAATCTATTAATCCATAATTTTCAGTTCATCACTGAATGAGATATCCACCCCCTGCTGCTAACTGGATCTACATACTGAATCTAGGCATAATTATCAGAACTTGGAAAATTCTGTATAGACATGCAGTGTTTCTACTTCTGCCTACTCAGGGCTGCTCTTCCAAGCAAAGTTAATACATGTGGTGGAAAGTTATGCTACAGATTATTTTTAATTCAAAGATATATTTGTTAATCCTTTTAAAGAAATGTAAAAAGCCCAATCTTATAGGACCAAGGGAGTGAACAACAGCTTTACTTTTGAGTTCTATTTTAACATTTGGGATCTTGTCTCCGGTATAACATAGTATCATAATAAAATATCATAAGTTGCTTAAGCAGGTTCACCCACAACATTGCTCACACATTTACTGCAGTATAGGCCACCGAACCAGTTAGTTGGATATTTATTTTTTATTTATTTATTTTATTTTATAAAATTTATATGCCGCCCAACTCCCGAAGGACTTTTCAGGATATCCTGAAAAACTGTCACAACGTGACATCCACCGTGTAAAATACGCATATTCCAGCAGACTTGTTCAAATAGCAATAGCAATAGCACTTAGACTTATATACCGCTTTATAGTGCTTTACAGCCCTCTCTAAGCGGTTCACAGAGTCAGCATATTGCCCCCAACAATCTGGGTCCTCATTTTACCCACCTCGGAAGGATGGAAGGCTGAGTCAACCTTGAGCCGGTGAGATTTGAACCGCTGAACTGCAGCTAACAGTCAGCTGAAGTAGCCTGCAGTACTGCACTCTAACCACTGCGCCACCTCGGCTCTATGCAGAAGAAAAGCTGACAAAAAGCAGAGTAATTTTTGAGGCTGTATGTAATACATAGTGAAGCAAAGTTCTCTACGCGCAGCCCCAAGTGCAGGACTTTTGCCTTCCTCAGAATTTTAATCAAATGAATATATTGAAACTGATTATTCCATACAATTTTTAAATACTTATACCCTGACAAAAACCAGATATTATCATTATCATTTAAAAATCACCAGAAAGATCCATCTTAAATCAAATAATTTATTAAGTAATTACATGTAAACACTTTATATCGACTAGCAAATACATTGCTTTATTCCCCTTCCCACAAAGGAAAATATTCTGTTTAAAAACAGATTAACTAATGGTATACATTCACTGTACAGTGAATGTATGTACAATTGACACTTTGATTTTCCTCATTTCTTATTCATTTAAAGTGCAAAAAAGATATACATTTGATCAGCATTGCAAGACAGTGTCAATAGTAACTTTGGTCTATCAAGTGAAAAACTAGACAAAATTCCAATCTTTACCCTACTATTTTTTAGGAAAAAAGTAGAGAAAACAAACCTTGCAAGACAATCTTAAAAAAATAAATAAATTCCTTTTCACATTTAACTGAAAATATTTTCAACAAGAGAAATACTATTCTGAACAATGAAACAAGCATGTTTACACTTTATAATTAGTAGTTACACATAAACAGTGGCACAAGTACATACATCACAGAATGTCTGAACATTTCCCATTAGGGCAAAATACAACAGTTATGAGATGATATCCAGGCTTTATTCTGCAACTGAAGAATAGTAATTATTTACATAAAAATGCTTAGTTCAACATTCCAGTGTTCTAATGTGTGCACTCATACAGTATATGGTTATTTAATAATTTCAGAAGTTACAGAAAAATATATCCAATGGAGCTTGGCACATCTAATAAATATTAACTAGCAAAAATATGCAGACAAGAGAAACATTGTTCTGATCTTTACAGAAAATTGACATGTGCAAAACATTCTATATCCAGAAAGGAAAGGTATTTAGGATTACTTTGCCCTGTCAAATATTTTCATTCAAATACAATGATGTGCACCATTGTGAGAAAAAAGAAATCCCTTTATTTTAAAAGTGGTTATAAATTTTAACAGTACCCCTACGTTCAGATAACAAAAAGTCATCCAGCAGTCATTATTTCTCAAGAGACAATAACATTCTGAACTTCCTGGATTATTTGTGCAGGTACCTCATCTTGAGAAGAAAAGATTTTCAGAACAAGCACTGATTTCCAGAGTAGTTCCCATTATTCTTCTTACCTAGAAAACAGTTTGGAAATGTTTAAACTGTGCACAAGGTGCTAAAGTCTTGGGACAAATCCTACATTTGAGCCAAATTCATTCTAAGTTAAGAATTCAAGAGGGCAGAAAATTGGGAAGATCTCAGGCCCAAAGAATTTTAAAACTAATTCAAAATGATTTACTTTTAAACTATTGTTCAGTTTTTATTCTGTCAAATTTGGAAGTGTCTTTCAGTTTTTACTATCTTTCTGATGGCATCTATTCAAAAATATTTACAAACCCTGCTGTTTCATTGGCCAGATTTGCACATAAAGGAGTAAAAAACCTTCATATGGCAAAATAAACCATGTTAACTATTAGCAGTTTTTGGGTACACGTGGCATAATCACTTTTGCTTCCTCCTTCTGATTGTGAGAATGAGAAAAAAAATAGGAACAGGAATTTATTAATAGATTCTCATGACTATAATTAAATATTTCTAACAACTAAGGATTAGATGCCATCTTTAAGGGGCTAAGGTTGATTTATGAATACTGACTCATTTGAAGTCTCTAGTTTCTGCTTTGCCTGCAGTGAAAAAAATGTTCACTTGGTAAATCCTGGCTTGTTTTAACACTTGAAAGTAACAAGAGCAAATTAGCTAGAAAAGGCCTTGTTTGGGTGCGGCCATATATTGTCCTAGCCTATCAAATCAGTATTTAAAACTTTAGTCTGACATTGTGAGCTGGATCATTGAGTTATTCACAATTTCAGATTACCTTGTTAACAGGCACTCAGTAAAGATATAAATCCACAAAGATTTAACAATATTGGGCTTAGAATTCCAGTTGTATGTATGTATCTATATATCTCTGTAGCTCTATAGGGATATTTAGTATTGTGGGAAAAGTTTGCGCACAGAATTATCTGTATCTTTCTAATTAAGAAACCTGAATACTGAGAGAACTATAGTATGGAAAAGTGAAGCACATCTGAACAAAATTTAATTGGCATTTGTGCAACAATTTGATTAAATATTGACAATATTACAAAATTACAATAGTGACACTAAAAAACCCCCACGGCTGATATACCTAATTAATGACGTCTTCTTTCAGTTTGAAATCATGAAAGGAATTGTCTATATAGGTAAGGCTCATAATATAGTATTTTGGAAACTTTTTGAATTGCACTGTAATTTATAGGTACTGAAGATGTTTGACTTTTAAATAACTTATTTCACATGAAACATATACATTTGAATTCCAGAGAAGAAAGAGGAGTTCTCTTCAAGTCTTCTGAATGATTTGAAGATGGACCAGTGTCAATTGCTCAGATTAAAGTTGTGGCCAATAATATTGCACAATCATAATCACAAAAAGAAAGCTGCAAAAGGGGAGGAAAATTAGTTTTCAATTGGGACAAGAAACTGTGAAAATTCAAGAATGAAAGGGATTTTGTTTAAAAGGAAGAATTGTGATATAAACAAATACGATAAATGCTACACAACTCTACAGGCCATCCTAACATTCACACAGCATGACAGCCTACATAGTTCCACCCATTTAGTGTAATGCTTGAAATAATAAAAAGCATTATGCAGAGGAACACGGAATTCTAAACCCAATCGCCAATATGTGAGATTCCCAATACATCCATGGGACTGCAGGCATTCAGATATCAGAAGCAGATGACAAGAAGCACATGAGGGTACTGTTGAAGTTACCAGTGCTCCATTGATAGAGACTACTTGATTTGTAAATTAAAAAGTATGGCTTGATATTGATACATGTTCTTTAAAAGCAAGAGTTAATGGAAAGAAGGGTGCTGGCAGGTAATTTTACTTAAGTACTGTATACTATAATAATGTATCACCAACATTTCAAATGTTCAGAAAATATTGCAATATATTCAATATATTGAATTCAATAAATTCAAAATCATTCCGTATTGGCTACTCTCACTGTAGAATTGGCAACAATTTTATTGAAGTCCAATCCCACTTTTATTTAAATGATTCTGTAGAAATCTATTTCAAAATTCACTTAAAGCACAATCCTATTTTAAACTCAGTGCTTCATTACTACATGTTAACACTTTTTGGAATAATATGTTTAACATATAAGTAGTCAATGCCTATCTAAGAATTTTGTTAAACGGGTGACTAATTCACTCTGCAATTTTATATATTAAAATAAAGAACATTTAAGTTGAATGTTCTTCTGGACTTCAGTATAATTATTAGCTATATATAAAATTTTCTAAGATGAAAAGAATGCCCAAAACTCCAGTCTGCACGTCTAACAAAGTTCAATTTAAAAAAAAAAATGGTAGCAAGCAGGAAAACAAAAAGAATACTCCATACTTTCCATAACCTGAAAAACAACAGAGTTTGTAAATAAGTGGGGAAGGACAGAAACAGGAAATGAAGACTGACCTTATAAACAAAGATATGTTTAGGGCTTCTGGTTTCAGGAATAAACCGATATTTACTGGTAAAAGTCTGCCAAAAAACAAAAATAGAAACACAAGATTACTGGTAAATATTGGTTTATATGGAAAAATTGTCAGTGTATTCCCCAGTTTCTACAGACTATTGCATTTTAACCAGTGGTGAAATCCAATTTTTTTAACTACCGGTTGTGTGGGCGTGGCTTGGTGGGCGTGGTGTGGCTTGGTGGCCGTGGCTTGGTGGGCGTGGCAAGGGAAGGATACTGCAAAATCTCCATTTCCACCCCACTCCAGGGGAAGGATACTGCAAAATCCCCATTCCCTCCCCACTTCTGGGGGAAGGATATTGCAAAATCTCCATTCCCACCCCACTCTGGGGCCAGCCAGAGGTGGTATTTGCCAATTCTCCGAACTACTCAAAATTTCTGCTACCGGTTCTCCAGAACCTGTCAGAACCTGCTGGATTTCACCCCTGATTTTAACTATTTTGTGTATCATTTTTAAAAAACTGAGAGAGACTGTGTGTGTGAGTCAGGCAGAATATGGTGTATGGGGAATCGCAACAAAGTATAGTGCCTGGGTCTCTTTTACTGTCCCAAACCAGAAGCCTCGTGCTACTGAAAAGCAAGCAAACAAACTTTATGCAATAGTATAAACACTTTCCTCTTCAAAATATTTTCACAAGGCCTGCTTATGCTGAGCAACATTTAAAATAAGCTTTTCTTTCTATGCAAAATTCAAACATCATATTAGAATTATGAAAATACATTTCATGTGAAGGAAAAAACAGTCCATATATTAGAGCTTATATGAAGTGTGATTTTCCCTATGTACAAAGTAAGTCATGCTGGTTCATTTAAAAAAAAAAATCATGTCAGACCAAAACTTTTATTTGCAACATTAGATTTCCTATCACACATCATTTTGTCCATATTTGAGTAGTCTTAATAAGAGTATTGCATGGCTGTGTATTCAGGGAAATTTATGAAGAATTATTTTTTAAGAAATATATTCTTATTTATTTTGATATACTGTTCTTTATTTTCAGATTAGATAGCTAATCCATAGTGGTAATCCCCCATTACTAAATTGGACATAATTTTAATACCTAAGAAAAGTACTTAATATTCAAATATTTAAAATAGACTGAATATACTTAACACGTCACAATACATTTCCAAAAAACAGATAACCAAATCAGCAAAGTGATTATAAACATTTTAATTATGCCATCATCTTCACTTTTATTGGAAATAGAAAACTAAGGATCCAGTTTCCATATCTTATTTCATATTTATATTTATCTTTTAATTAAACATTGCAGATTTGCAAAAAAAAAAACAAAACCCCACCCTACATTTCTGGCAATTGAAAATAAACTCTTTCTTTTTGTACATTATTTTATCTGCCTTTTCTTAGCATTGTGAAGGCATGCAACTATCTAACATGAGAAGTATCTTCTGCACAAATATGTGTCTAAAATACGTGTCTATCTCAGAAGAGTGCATGTTGATATGCTCTAGGAGCACAACAAAGAATAGGGCTGATAAGAGAACCTTTATTCTGAATTAATGTATGTACTTGTCAAGTTTAACTTTCCAACAGATAATTAGTTGTCTAGCTACTGAGAAAAAGTAAAATGTTCTACTTGGAAACTTTGTTGTAAAGAAGCAAAACCTGCTCACTGCCCCACTGATATTAACCTAGACAGATCCTCTATGATGCTATAGTGGCATAATGTGGTTAAAAAACATTTTTCTTAACATCTTGTCATACCTGGGTGCAATCAAGATACATGGCCCACTTAGGAAGAAATTTTTTTTATTAATAGCCAGCTTTTGGAGATGCAAGTAGATATTCCATTTCCCTTTAATTTTTCCTTTGTAGCAAAAGTCTAAAGAATGATCAAAACTTACAAACCATGAGGCTGAGTTGCTTCTTAATGATTTTTTTTTAAAGAATAAAATCCAGAGATTTAATTGAGATTGGGCAAAGATATTTATCTGTTCAGAAAATGGAATCCTCAGATTAACTTTAAGCATACCTTTAATTTTCTTCTTCACACTAGGGATTTGTACTCCTGGTAGATCTGGGGACATCAGGTAATTATTATTCATTTAATTATTCTTAAGAAAAAATGTACAGTACAATGTCTTTAGGTATAATACTATGATGGGACCAATGAGGCCCCTTATTGTGCAATGATATGAGGAAGGGGAGACAACAACAGTGTAGTATATTGACTATTGACAAGTTGTTGCTTGTGGATTCAGCTATGGTAGAAAAAGGGGGTGACACATTTCCATAATTGTCCAGGAATAAGCCAGAGGTGGATCCAGCTTTGGTAAATAATGGGAAAAGATAGGAAGGAGACAAGATTGGAATTATTCATCCCTCTTTAAAGCCCATCTTCAAATTCAATTATGTTATAATTATATATACTTATCTTCTATTCAATAACCTATTTGTCAAAATAATGAAAAGCAACATATCATATTCAAAAAACAATCCATGCAAACAGGTGCAAATGAAAAAAATACAGACAAAAATGGGGCAGATCTGACCCTCTAATGGATTTGTAAACTCTAAGCTTACAAATGTAAAGCTTGGGGGTTTTGCCTTAAAAGTATTTTTGCATCTCCACAAGGTAAAATAAAAACATTGAAAACATTTGTAAAGCAGATATTCATTCAGAAAAGAAAATGAGACAATATTATTGTACCCAAATCATACTGCAGCACATATTTTAAATACTGAATTCAAGATAATGTGTTGCTCCTGTTAGCATTTCAATTGTGCATGGCTATGTAATCAATACATAGCACATGATTTCTGAAAAGCACTTTGAAATATTGCAAAATATAGACTATATCCATGAATGGCACAGGAGTACAATCTGCAAGCTTGTACCATGAGAACTTGCACTATGCTCCTGCATAGCACATATACTAATTCCTCTTGCTTTTCACTTGTCTTGGGTTCTTCCATCTTCTGCATAAACTGAAAAAGGAGGTTTGGAATATACCCATTCAACCAAGAAATAAATATATGAAATGTGTGATTTCTTCATATAACCTTCCATTTCTTGAAGATCAGGAAGCACAAAGTGAAATGTGAAAATGAGAAACACTGAATCAGAACAGAAACATATTAAAAGTTTAAACAATTTATACAGTTATTTAGGGGAAAGGGAAATGGATCACAACAGGAACCATATGGTAAGATTTTCAAAATCTGTTTCAAATACTGTATGCAATTTTTTTTTCAATGAAAGTTTTCATTTGCCAACATAATAGCTTTGCTAAATGCAATTAGTAAATGGTAACCTATGACTTTTCTTAAGAATGTGACATCCTTCATTCATTTTTGCAGTATTATTCAAATGATGCTTTTCCCATCATCATGCAATCATTTTTTTTCATATTTAATAGAGTTTGCCAGTTCACGTTTTCTGGAGATTACAGTTAAAAGGGCTCATCAGTTCTATTTGTCATGGACAAGAGGGAGGGAGGGAGGGAGAGAGAGAGAGAGAGAATTAAGTGTTTACCTTTCTGTCTAAGAATGCAAGGACAAAGAAGACAATGGGTATAAAAGAAGGGACATGTAGCTCAAAGCAAGGTGGAGAAGAAGCCTGTGTAAATGTACTTAGTTAGTTAGTTAGTTAGTTAGTTAGTTAGTTAGTTAGTTGGTTACTTAGTTAGTTAGTTATCAAATATCCTACTCCTATTTTCTTCACAACAACCCTGTGAGAAGACTTGGGCTGAGAGAGAATGACTGGCCAAGATCACCCATCTGATTTACACAGAGAGGAGGAATAGTGAAAAAGTGAAATTATTTGGAGTAACTGTAGGGAAAAAACCTAACATGACAGCAGGCTACAGTCACCATTCAGAAATAGTTATTCCCTGAAATAGCTGGAAAGCTTTCATTTGTTCTGAGATTATGGATAGCAAAAAAAAGGTGAGGAAGAATATGTTAACATTATCACCTCCTATGTTTTAAATTTTGTGTGCTGCCTTGGCTGAAATTTGCTTATTTAATTAAAAAACTTTTCTATTTCAACTCATCAGGTCAGAAATACGTGTGCCAGTTATTGGAATAGTGTTCTGTTTGTTGAAGACAAGCTAATAAACATGAATAGTTTTACTAATGCAAATTGCCTGTTGTTAGAGATAGTGATAAGGACAGAGACAGACAACCAGAGGTGGGTTCGTCCCAGTTCGGACCGGTTCGCCCGAACTGGTAGCGACCCGCTGGTGACGTCACGATGATGTCACGGATCCGGTTCGGTCGGTGCCGGTCCGTGGGCGCTGTCATCTTTTTTTTTGAATTTTTTTGAATTTTTTTTTGAATTTTTTTTCTTCTGCGCATGCTCAGAAGCCGAGTTTCCGGCACTGCGCATGCATCGCCATCTTGTTTTTGGCTTTTTTTATTTTATTTTTTTATTTTTTTGCACAGCCACGCGGCGCAGGAGGAAGCGAACCGGCAGCGAGGTAAGTTAGAACCCACCCCTGCAGACAACCTATAGCATTCTGATGTTGATAAACTATTGTATAGCCAAAGTTAAAGGATCTGGAAACAATAGTGTAATATTGTTTCAGCAATATCTGGAATGCCTCATGTATTTTATATTATATATATATATATATACACACACACACACACACACACACACATACATACACACACTATATATATACAGTTCGCCTTGGGTCGGGGCCCAGGGACGCGCCATTCCTCGAGGCCCCGGAGCCTCCGCCCGCTCACCGTTCGCCTTGGCCAGGGAAACGCGCCATTCCCCGGCTCCGGCCTTGCCCCGGAGCCTCCACCCGCTTGCTGTTCGCCTTGGCCAGGGAACGCGCCATTCCCCGGCTCCGGCCTTGCCCCGGAGCCTCCACCCGCTTGCTGTTCGCCTTGGCCAGGGAACGTGCCATTCCCCGGCTCCGGCCTTGCCCCAGAGCCTCCACCCGCTTGCTGTTTGCCTTGGCCAGGGAATGCGCCATTCCTCGGCTCCGGCCTTGCTCCGGAGCCTCTGGCCGCTTGCCATTCACCTTTGGCCGGGTCAGGGAATGCGCCATTCCCCAGCTCCGGCCTTGCCCTGGAGCCTCCACCCGCTCGCCATTCACCTTGGCCGGGGAACGCGCCATTCCCCGGCTCCGGCCTTGCCCTGGAGCCTCCGCCTGCATGCCTCCCGCTCACCCTCTGCCTCACTCACCTTCGTCCGCGCCTTGGTGGGGGTCCCCAATGAGGCTCAGCTGGTGAGCCTCCAGCCGCTGGTAGTTTTTGGCTGCCTTCCGAGCAGCTCCGCTGCAATGCAGTCTCTCCGGCACAGCAGGCAGTTCTCTTGGCCGGGTCTGGCCGCGAGCAGCACCAGCAGGCAATGGGGTGCACGTACGCGGCCGGCACAAAGAACAGGACAGTGATGGCGATGGCGGGACTTCTTCAGACCTCTTTTTCGGCCTGTAGTTTTCGGTAGTTTTCGGCGCAAGAAGCCTGCAGCCGCCACTGCCGGCTCAGTTCCAGCTGGCAGAGGCTTCTCGTGCCGAAAAAAAAGGGGCGGTGGCTGCAGGTTTCTTGCGCAGAAAACTACAGGCAAAAAAAGAGGCCTGAAGTCCTGCTGCCGCCCTGTTCTTCTCAGCGGCCGTGCACGCACACCCCATTGCCTGCCGGTGCACGTGCACAGCCGCACCCCATTGCCAGAACCAGCCAGGAGAACAGCCTGCTGTGCCGGAGGGACGGCGTAGCAACGGAGCTGCTCGGAAGGCAGCCAGACTGCGGTGTCCCTTTAAGGTACTTCGATGCGGAGGGGAGGGGGGACCATAAAGGGACAGGCCACAGGAGCTGGTTCTGTGGGTGTGGCTTGGTGGGCGTGGCTTGGTGAGGGTCATGTGACTGAGTGGGCATGGCCAACTCGATGTCACTCACAGCAAGGTGCCGCCCCACCAAGCCACGCCCACCAAGCCATGCCCACAGAACCGGCAGTAGAAAAATTTGAATCCCACCACTGGTAGGTTGATTATTTGTCATCATTTTTAAATTTCAGTTTAACAGCTCAGTTATATTTTGTCTCATATTTTGTTTGCTTGTATTGTTCTATATTGTTTACAGGTGTGGTCTTAGACTTAGATCATAAATAAACAATAATATTTACAATTGTCATTTTAATGGCAATAACAATAGAACTTAGACGTATATACCGCTTCATAGTGCTTTACACTACTTTCTAAGCATTTTACAGAGTCAGCATATTGACCCCAACAATCTGGGTCCTCATTTTACTGTCCTCGGAAGGATGGAAGGCTAAGTCAACCCTGAGCCGGTGAGGATCAAACTCCTGGCAGTCATCAAAATTAGCCTGCAATACTGCATTCTAGCCACTGTGCCACCAAGGTTCTAATGATGCTAACCATGGATGTCGGAACTGATTATATGTTTTTATTGGATTTCTGTATCTAGCAGCATACAAATTGAAATAAATAATGTTGTTTCCAGGAATAAAAATTATATGGTTAATTCAGCAACTCTATTGACTATGATAAATGGTGAAGACTCTACCATTATACCTATTTTATACATCTGAGCATAAACATCAGAATTAGCACTGCCTCAAATAGTTTTCTGCAACGTGAAATTCTGACATGAAAAAGGAAGAAATTGACAAATGTTCTTAGCCCAACTTGTTCCTGTTACTTTTTTCTTTTTAATTCTAAAAATAATGAGGCCATCACATAATCACTTAAGGCAACTAAGTGAGGCAACAGTACCACAAGGTTCCGTCTTAGGCTCAGTACTCTTCAATATCTTCATAAACAACTTAGATGAGGGAATAGAAGGGGAACTCATCAAATTTGCAGATGACATTAAGCTGGCAGGAATAGCCAACACCCCAGAAGACAAGCTCAAGATCAAAAAGATCTTGACAAACTTGAACACTGGGCCCTATTTAACAAAATGAAATTCAATGTAGAGAAAAGTAAAGTCTTACACTTAGGCAAGAAAAACTAAAAGTACACATATAGACTAGGCTTAATAGCAGTAACTGTGAGAGGGATCTTGGAGTCTTAGTGGACAACCAATTAAATATGAGCTAACAGTGTGTGGCAGCAGCCAAAAAAGCCAATGCAATCTGAAGTTGCATTAACAGAGGGATTCAATCAAGATCACATGAGGTACTAATACTACTCTATAAAGCCTTAGTAAGACTACACCTAGAATACTGCATCCAGTTTTGGTCACCACACTATAAAAAAGATGTTGAGACTCTAGAAAAAGTGTAGAGAAGAGAAACAAAGATGATTAGGGGTCTGGAGGCTAAAACATATGAAGAACGGTTGCAGAAACTGGGCTTGGCTAGTCTAGTGAAGAGAAGGACCAGGAGTGACATGATAGCAATGTTCCAATATTTGAGGGGCTGTCACAGAGAGGAGGAGGTCAACCTATTTTCCAAAGCACCTGAAGGCCAGACAAGGAATAATCGATGGAAACTGATTCAAACTAGAAATAAGGGGACATTTTCTGACAGTGAGAACAATCAACCAATGGAACAGCTTGCCTTCAGAAGTTGTGGATGCTTCATCACTAGAAGTTTTCAAGAAGAGACTGGACAACCATCAGAAATGGTGTAGGGTCTCCTGTTTGGGTGGGGAGCTGGACTAGATGACCTACAAGGCCCCTTCCAACTGTGCTATTCTATTCTATTCTATTATTCTATTCTATTCTATTCTATTCTATTCTATTCTATTCTATTCTATTCTATTCTATTCTATTCTATTCTATTCTATTCTATTCTATTCCATTCCATTCCATTCCATTCCATTCCATTCCATTCCATTCCATTCCATTCCATTCCATTCTTCTAAATACATAAGTTGTAATACATAAATTATATACAATGATCTCCTTGTTTTTTCTGACAAATTAGCAAAAAAGAAAAAAAGAAAAGAAAAAAGAAAAAGAAAAAAAAAGGAAAAAAAAGAAGCAGCAACATTTTAGATAAGGAACAGATTTCATCAAGAATGGCCTACATTTACCAATTATTTAGGTAAGGGAACCAATTTGACAACAGTATGGGTTGCTTGTACGGCTGTGATACAAGGATATTTTATACAATACAATACACCAATTAAAAGGAAGATGGATGAAAAAATCCAAAATGTGTTACAAGAAATTAAATTGAAGGAGAGGGAACTCCAGAACTCATCAGAAGATTCTAACATACATAATCAACTAAAAATATTGGAACAACAAATTTCTTTGTTGACTGTTTCAGATATTGAAAAGAAACTTAAATATACGAAACAATACTTTTTTGAACATGCAAATAAATCAGGGAGATGGTTTGGCATACAAACTAAGAAAACAGACAGAAAAGAAGATTATAACCAAGCTTCAAGAGGGGAATAAGACTTACATGGATAACCAAAACTTCAAATACTTTTTTGGAATTATTACACTAATCTATATAAAGAACATAGATAGCTCTTTAGATTTCCTAAACTACAGGAAAACTACAAGCAAATTTTGAACAGTCCAATAACAACTTTCAAAATAATAGAAGCAATTAAAAGAGCTAAAACAGACAAAGTTCCAGGACCAGATGGCCTATTGAGCGGATTCTACCCTGTTTCCCCCAAAATAAGACATCCCCTGATAATAAGCCCAATCGGGCTTTTGAGTGCATGGCAATAAGGCCAAGCCCTTATTTCAGGGTTCAAAAAAATATAAGACAGGGTCTTATTTTTGGGGAAACACGGTATAAAATTTTTGAAGATCAATTATTTCTTCCAATGAAGGACTTAATGAATTCTATTTTACAGGGGAACCCTATATCAGACTCTTGGAAGGATGCCTACATTTCTTTAATACCCAAAGGAGGATTGGATTTAACTTCTGTGAACAACTATAGGCCAATCTCTCTCCTTAATAATGACTATGAACTCTTTACATCTAGGATTATATACATAAAAACCAGTGTGACTTCTTACCTAAAATACAACTAAAAGATAATGTAAGAGTATTTTTGAATATAATTGAATATTTATAACAATGTAGTGACAAAAAGGTTGCATTAATATTTCTGCACGCAGAAAAAAGCTTTTGACAATTTAAACTGGGCCTTTATGTTTAAAGTAGTGGGAAAGATGGATTTTGGATTGGGCTTTATACTGGGTCTGAGGTCCATCTATACCAGTGATGGCGAACCTTTTTTGGCTCAGGTGCCAAAAGGGTGCCCGCACGCGCAATAGCGCAGGCACCCATAACGCAATGCCCTCCCCCCCATGCATGTGCACAACCCCCACGCTGCCCCCCATGCATGCGCACAGGCCTCACTGAAGGGCAGCTCCACTTCTGTTTTGTTTCCGAACTTCCGGTAGGCCCGTTGGGCTGTTTTTCGCTCTCCCCAGGGTTCAGGAAAGCCTCCTGAAGCCTGGGGATGGTGAAAAATGGCCCAACAGGCCAATCGGAAGTTCGGAAACAAAACAGAAGTGGAGCTGCCCTACTACTTACCTTCAGATAGTTGCAACCAGGCCTCCCACACCTTGGCCTATTTCTTCTGCAGCCGGCAAGGCTTTCCTGAAGGCCTCTGTAGCCAATAACAGAGCTCCAGATCGATCTGGAGCTCTGTTATTGGCTACAGAGGCCTTCAGGAAAGCCTTGCCAGCTGCATAAGAAATGGGCCGAGGTGTGGGAGGCCTGGCTGCAACTGTCCAAAGCCAAAGAAGTTCCTGAAGACCTCTGACAGTGAAAAGGAGGCTGGGGGTGACGCACACAAGTGAACTTCCGGTTGGCCCATTGGGCCGTTTTCGCCATCCCCAGGCTTCAGGAGGCTTTCTTGAAGTCTGGGGAGAGCGAAAACAGCCAAAAAGAAGGCCAAAAATGAGCTGGGGCAACGCCTCGTGTGCCCTCAGATATGGCTCCGCGTGCCACCTGTGGCACGTGTGCCATAGGTTCGCCATCACGGATCTATACACTCCAGAAAGCTAGAATCATGGTGAATGGAGACTTTACAAAACCAGTTGAAATCCAGAAGGGAACAAGACAGGGTGTCCTTTATCCCCTTTATTATTTATTTTAGTGTTGAAACTGTTAAATAAAGATATTAGACAGGATAACAGAGCAAAGGACTACAAATTAACACACATAATTACAAATTATGTGCATTTGGTGACGATTTGGTATTGATTGTGCAAGACCCGTTAGAAAACATTGAATGTGTTATGAGAAAGATTAAAATGTTTGGAGAAATGGCAGGTTTAATAAATAAATAAAAAATGACAATACTAAGAACATAAAGATCAGAAGAGATTGGAATTTAAAACTGGTTTTAAATTTGTGAAAAAGGTACAGACTCTTACTGAGGAAAATTCTAAGCTTTACAAAAATAATTATGGTAAAATATGGAAGGAGATATAATTGGATTTAAATAGATGGCAAAAATTAGATTTGTCATTAGTGAGAAGAATCTCAATAATTAAAATGAATATACTATCTAGAATGTTATTTCTATTTCATACTATACCGATATTGATTACAGATTCCCCTTTCAAACAGTGACAGAAAGATATATCTATATTTATTTGGAAAAATAAAATAACAAGAATTAAATATAAGCTGTTACAAGATTCTAAAAACAGAGGTGGTCTGGGTTTGCCGGATTTTAGATTATATTATGATGCTTGTTGTCTGGTATGGTTAAAAGATTGGATAATTTTAAAAAAATTCAAGGCTGTTAGATCTCAAAGGTTTTGATTTGACATTTGGGTGGCATGCCCATCTGTGATATGACAAAATAAAAGTTAACCCTGGCTTTACAATTCATTTTCTTAGGCAATCGATTGCACATGTATGGTGGAAGTATAAAAGAAGATTAGCTGATAAAGTGTCACTTTGGCTATCATCTCATGAAGCACTATATAGAACAGAGTTTATTTCAGAATGTAAATGGATGACATATCGAGACTTATTGATATTTGAAAAAGAGGGATTTAAGATAAAAACAAGAGAGCAACTAGTAAATTAAGGATTTGCTTGTGATTGATTTAATTATTATAGAATTTTTGAAAGATTTAAACTTGATAAAAAAAGTTTTGTTTTCACAGGAACTAAATCTGAATTGGACGTTAATTTATGTTCTAGAGATGACCACTTGATTTCTAAAGTATATAAAATGCTACTCAGGATGAATCTAGAAGATGAATGTGTTAAAGAGTGTATGGTAAAATGTGCAAAAAAATGTGGGTAAATGGAAGAATGTATGGACAAAGGGAATGAAAGAAAACTTTTATAAAACGATGTATCGTTGGTACTTGACCCCAGATAAACTAGCCAAAATGTATAAAGGGATTTCTAATAAGTGTTAGAAATGTAGTCAAAATCCAGGTTCATTTTATCACATGTGGTGGTCTTGCAAATATATGAAAACATACTGAATAAACAATGACAGTGACAATGCAAAAAATATTTAAGACACAAATATTAATGAAACCTGAAGCTTTTCTTTTAGGTATAATGGACAAGCCAATTGAAAAACAATTTGGGGTGCTATTCCTTTACATGGTCACACACACACACACACACACACACACACACACACACACACACACACACTCATTTTTATAAGGTCATATAAAAAATAAAATATACTCAGTAAATTCATGGTTTTTATCAGAACAAAGTAGAATTTTAAGATAGGAATTCCAGAAATGTGCACTGAATTTTTGTAGACAGCAGAAGTTGTTCTGTTACAGCCCTCTGCAGTGATTTTTCAGTTTTTAGGAAACAGGTTGCCCTGAATCACACAAGGTAAAATATATGCCTTCTATAACAAAAGTGCTAGAAGGGTACTTTTTCTAAGTTTTAAAAGCTTAGAATTTAATTTTTTAAATCCCTTGAGGGGCTTCATGCTATTACCTGCATTGCCAATACTCTTTCTTCCTTGGGAAAAAAATAGGTGTCAATTTTGTTTTGCCTTTTTACTATTTAAAGAGTACTGTAGAGGTAACATTATTTTAATTCTTCCTCCAAGACTATGTACAACTAGGGCGAGTTTCATTCAATTTCTCAAAATATATGCAGAGGATTAAGCTTATTTATAACTTAAAATACATGAACAGATATGACAGGAAAATTCCCAGTCTTTACAGATTTTGAAATACTTCTCTAGCTTTTATTTGAAAAACTTCTCTAGCTTTTTTTAAAATAGGAAAAGTTGTTTTAGAGGCAAAAAATATGCTGTTTGCAGCACTTTTAAAGAATCTTGTAATATGGAAATACGTGGATCCAAGTACATGATTCATGCGTGCTATGCTACAATGTGATTTATTTGATTTCTGCTTATTGTATTGGACTTCAGTCCTTATGTTATCCTCAATGCATCATGATTAAAGAATCTGCACTTTTAACAAGTTGTGTGGACTCAGATTTTCATGACCATTAAGAGCACAAGTCTTTCACTGCTCAAACAGGAGCTTTATATGCTGCACAGTATGCTTCTTTTCAAACTGAATTAAGTTTCATAAATAAACTTAATTTGGCACTTAATTCAGAGGTTGGCACTGAAAGGAAGGAAAAGGATCTAACTGAACGTATTTTTTTTTATTTCCAGCAGAATTTTTTGTAAGAGTGCATGAACTAAAAAAAAAAAAAAGATTATGTTAGCATTTAAGTGCATGAGTGCCAGAATTTCCATGCTCAGCTTTCTTAAATAATTCAGACTGTGGTCTAATATCATGCTAAGCAATTATATATCTCATTACAATATATTGAAGATGCACATTGGTAAAACAAAGTCATTGAGAACAAGGTGGAAGATCTGGTAGATTAGCAGTCTCTCACCTGAAACAACTCAAACACTATTATTTCAATTATTAAGAATGCCCATAGTAAAGTATTGTGCAAAAATATACTGTTCAATGACTTAATAAATCAATAGCAATAGCAATAGCACTTAGACTTATATACTGCTTTACAGTGCTTTACAGCACTCTCTAAGCGGTTCACAGAGTCAGCATATTGCCCCCAACAATCTGGGTCCTCATTTTACCCACCTCGGAAGGATGGAAGGCTGAGTCAACCTTGAGCCGGTGAGATTTGAACCGCTGAACTGCTGAACAGTCAGCTGAAGTAGCCTGCAGTACTGCACTCTAACCACTGCGCCACCTCGGCTCTTCAAAATCAAACACTTTTTACTGTTAAATATGCAATACTAAGTAACAGAGGAAGAAATATTTAGTAAATATAGTCCTTCCTAAGATCACAAACAATTAGCTATATTTATCTACCCAGTGGCTCAGTGGCTAAGACGCTGAGCTTGTCGATCAAAAGGTCGGCAGTTCAGCGGTTCGAATCCCTAGTGCCGCGTAACGGGGTGAGCTCCTGTTACTTATCCCAGCTTCTGCCAACCTAGCAGTTCGAAAGCACGTAAAAAATGCAAGTAGAAAAATAGGGACCACCTTTGGTGGGAAGGTAACAGCGTTCCATGCGCCTTTGGCGTTTAGTCATGCTGGCCACATGACCACGGAGATGTCTTCGCACTGGCTCTTCGGCTTTGAAACGGTGATGAGCACCGCCCCCTAGAGTCGGGAACGACTAGCACATATGTGCGAGGGGAACCTTTACCTTTACCTACCCAAGAAATTGTAAAATTTTCTATGATGTTTTAATAGATGAATAATGCAATATAATAGAATATATGAAGCTCAGGGTAGAATTGTGTTTTTGGTGCTCTCTGAGGTTGGTTGTTTGCTTGCAGATGTGTCATGACCTAACTAGGTAACATGATGTCCGCAAGCAAACAACCAACTTCAGAGCGCACCAAGAACTCCACAGAACATTGCAGTATTATGCATATTAACCTAGAATATGCTGAGCAGCCTTTTTATGACTTGGGACCACACTTACCATACTTGGAAAGTGGGGCTGAGAACTGCAGAGGACAGAGCAAAGCAACTGTATTAAACTTGTGGACAGGGCCAAATATTTTGGCATTTCTTTATTCATTTTTCATGGGTATTAATTTTCTCTTAAGCCTATATTAAGGTTTACTTTACTTTTCTTTTTGAAATTTCCATCTCCCAGTATTAAGAAATTATACTGCTGATTAGTTTAGTTGCCTACTCGATTAAAGAAAAGCCTGAGATTCTTATTGCCAGGAAAGTATGAGGGAACTGTAGCTAGAAGATTCATCTTTATAGAAAGCTTATGTTATACAGGTAGCCCTCGGCTTATGACCACAATTGAGCCCAAAATTTATATTGCTAAGCAAGACATTTGTTAAGTGAGTTTTACCCCATTTTACGATCTTTCTTGCCACAGTTGTTAAGTGATCACTGCAGTTGTTAAATTAGTAATACAGTTATTAAATGAATCTGGGTTTCCCATTGACTTTGCTTGTCAGAAGGTCAAAAAAGGTGAACACATGACCTTGGGACACTGCAACCATCATAAATATGAGTCAGTTGCCAACTGTCTGAATTTTGATCATGGGGATGCTGCAACAGTTGTGTGAAAAATGGTCATGTCATTTTTTCAGTGATGTTGTAACTTTGAATAGTCACTAAATGAACTCTTGTAAGTCGAGGGCTACCTGTACAGTATACATGTTATCTATATATGTGCAGTTTTCTTTAACTTAGTGGTCTCCAGATGTGTTGCACCTACAACTTCCAAAATTCCCTTCCAAATCAAGAGAATTCTTGATTTTATAAATCTATAAATCTAACATATATTTGTGGGTAGAGGGTATCAAATTGGAGAAGGTTATTATACAGAGTATAAGCACTGATACTAGAAAGTACAATGCCCAGAAGGAAGATGGGCAGAAGTAGGATTCTACTGTAAATTTATAAAACAAAAAATACACCAGAAATCAAACATACCTGAGATTTTATTTTAAACTTGAAATGTCAATGTCACAAAGGTGCTTTTCCAAAAGGCAAGTGGACTTTCTTGATTTGTTTTCCTTGATGTTTCACTTCTCATCCAAGAAGCTTCTTCAGTTCTAACTGACTGGTGGGGAATGGAAGGATTTATATTCTCTGCAGTCATCTGGTTGTTAGCACTCTGAGGATCTGTTGTTAGCTCTCTGAAAGTTGTTAAAACCACTTGGGGGTTTATCTGTATCAGTATTTTCAATTAAAAAAAAACCAAGAAAGTCCAGTTGCCTTTTGGAAAATCACCTTTGAAACAACCATGACCTGGATGATTTAGAATCTCCATAGACTTTAGAATCTTGAAATGTCAATACAATTATTCTAATTCACTGTAACTAACTTTTTGACAATTAACAGTGCATTATGGGATCATCAGTTATTCTTATATAATATTATTACTACCACTCCTTTTTTAGTTTACTTCTAGATAGCTGACCAAGACACCAAATCAAATTAATTCTGATTTCTGAGACATAATATGGCACTAAAACATAACCATCACTGATTCCAAACATATAGGAACTGTTGGTTAAATGAAGTCCTGAACGAGATGAAACAACTGGTTTGTCAGGGATGAAGCAGGGACACATGTTGTAATTTCAAAATTCTTAAAGCCATATTTAGATGACCGAAACACATTCCTATTAGTGAAAGTAAACTCGACATACAAAAATATCTAATTTGTGAAGTTAATGTTTATCCTTAATTTTACTAACACAACTGTCTGACCCAGGCATTCTTTATTTGAAATTCAGCGGGTTCTGACAGGTTCTGGAGAACCGGTAGCGGAAATTTTGAGTAGTTCGGAGAACCAGCAAACACCACCTCTGGCTGTCCCCAGAGTGGGGTGGGAATGGAGATTTTGCAATATCCTTCCCTTGCCACGCCCACCAAGCCACGCCCATAGAACCGGTAGGGAAAAATTTTGAATTTCACCCCTGAAAAATATATATATACCACACACACACACACACACACACACACCCCATATATATATACCGTATATATATATATATACCTATATACCTATATACATACATACATACATATATGTAACTATATATATCCTGTTTCCCCCAAAATAAGACATCCCCTGATAATAAGCCCAATCGGGCTTTTGAGTGCATAGTAATAAGGCCAAGGGCTTATTTCAGGGTTCAAAAAAATATAAGACAGGGTCTTATTTTCGGGAAAACACGGTATGTATGTGTGTGTGTGTGTATGCGTGTGTGTGTGTGTGTGTGTATATATATATATATATATATATATATATATATGTGTG
>QLTV01003124.1:1104189-1136825 GCA_003457575.1 Thermophis baileyi
CCTGCCGCCGCCGCCGCTCCAACCCCCTCCGCAGCCACCAGCAGCAGCCGGCCGCTCTCGCGAGATCTGTGAAGGAGACAGAAAGAGAGAGAGCGGCTAACATGGCAGAGGGGGAAGCGCGCGACTGGGCAGAGGAACGGGGAGAGGAGGAGAGCGCGAGAGCGCGAGGACCAGGAGAGGTGCCCGGGGATCGGAGACGGCAGCGCCTCGCCGGGTTAGACTGGGCGAAGGCAGGGAGGCGCTCGCTTCTTGGCACTCAGGCCCCACCCACCCGTCCTCCGCCCGGCTATCGCGCCTTCTTCTCTTCGGGCTGCGCTGCCACCGCCGCCGACGCCGCCCGTTAGCAGTCGGCCAGGCCCCGCGCCCGCCCTCGCGCTGCGCCAGGCCAGCCTCGACAGGGACACAGACTCCGCCCGGCCCCAGCTCGCGCGCGCTTGGATCCCCCCTCCCTCCTCACGCGCACCCCGACTGAGGCCGCCGCCTCTCCCCTGGGGGAGATGGACCCAATGGGGGGAGGGGGGGCTATCTGCTATCAAACGCGAATACGCGGCCGCATCGTCAGAGTAACTCTCTTTCCTCTCCCCCCTTTCAGACGTTGGCGTATGCCTCAGGTGTGTCTGCGGACATAAACCGGACGGAGAAGGAAGCTCCCCCTGCGTCCTCTTCATCCCGCCTCTTGGCCCGTTAAGCAGACCCTTCCGTCGCCCGCCGTCCCCAAGGAAGAATTGCCGCCCGTCTGCGGGAGGCGAAGTGTTCAAGCGAAGAGAGAGCCGGAAGGAGTCCGCACCCCGCAAGAGGCAACCTGCGATCCCACTATCTCTTCCTTGACGCCAACTTAATCCTTTGAAAGCATAAATCAATGCCACCCTCCTCCGACGTGTCGGGGTCATTCCTACGATACGATAGCACGTTCGTTTTGAAATTCGCACCATTTCCCGCCTGTCTAAAGCTCCCCAATTGAAAACTCTGCATGACTTCAAGGGCTTTTACTCGCCCGCTCCTAGGGTGCTTTCCAGGGCTTCATAATAGAGCAACCTTTACTTTCAGGATTACATTGTTATACAAAGAATTTAGAAAACGTCCCCCTCCTCTCTAAGTGCTTTGATAGACCGGCCGGGCAGTCAAACTCTAAAACCTTCCCAGGTACCTTACTTACTTTGCAAAATGGGGAAAGAGGCTGTACTTACCTTAAGCGATTTCTACAATGTTTCTGCCAAACTATGGCCCTCATTGCCCGCCTCGACTGATTCCAGAGAATTCATGAATTTGGAGGGATCACACGTTCCTCTTTTTGAGGAAGGTCATTTTGTGTGCAAATCATGCTGTCTTCCCAGCAGAGGGTCCAAGCAGTTTCCAAAACAGAATAGCCTTTCCAGATTAAATCAAAGATCCATTCTCTCCTGCTACTGTTTCTCAAAGTGGTCTGCAGTGCTCTCCTTGTCAAATTTGAACAGTAAAGGGCGTTGAGTTAGATGGGAGTTGAGCCCAGCCTAATATTTTCTTAGATGTTTACTGCCCGAGATCATGAAAACAACCAATCTTCAGTTACAGTAAAGTCTTGCTACTCATAATGTTACAATTTCTAAATTAAATTTTCTTCTCTTCAAGCTAAATCCTGGAACTTATTTAGCTTTTCTTAATAGGGAATTTTACCCTACTTCTTCATTTGTGCTCAAGTTCAGAGCTAAACACAGCCTCTTTATAAAACAAGGTGAAGGAATAAAGAAACATTAAAAACTTGAAACCAGAATGTCTGCCCTAAAATGGAATATATTATATGCATCAAAGCATCTTTATCAGAGGAAATTGCAATTTCTATTAACTTGAGGCAGAAAGATGCCACAATCTGCTATTTTGCACTTTATAATAGAATATATTGAGAATATATGCCGCATAATAGTTCTGTGCGCATATCCACAATAGTTCTGAGTGCATCTCAAAAGACAAGTTTCTTTTCCTCTGACTAGACACCGGATCAATTCATTGAAACAAAAGCAGTACCACTGGAACCACACAGCTGCTTTTCAGGCCTTGCTTTCCTTCTTCCTTCTTCCAGGTTCTTTCTCTGCTATGAGAAAGTTTCAAAGGCAACCTCAGCCAAGTCAACCTTTGGTTTAGTATCTACAAACTGCATATTCTAAACCGTCCATGCTGGAGAGCACCCATTTCCATCAAGGACAACTCTTAAGTATTTGGAAGCTGCACTACTACTTGAAAACAAAGCTAATGAATACCCGAAATAGTTTTTCCAGATGGTTTTAAGTAACAGTAACCGACGGGCTACTTCTCACGGGCATTCGACTCCAGGAAGGTTGAAAGCCGGCATCTGCTAGGTCCAAAGCTAGAGGCAAGCGCTAACTCTTTAGCACCTCAATAGTTCGGACTCAGGCCGCCCTTGCAGCTCCGACGATGCACAATGTCTTCCCTCCCTGCTGTTCGCTCCCGGGTTCAGAACGATTCCTGGAGCTTGCGCTACAACCTGACATCCAGGAACCCAGTGAAAGCCGCGGGCAGCGGTAGACTACTCGCGCGTTCCCTCTTGGCGCTGGGCGGCGTGACCCGGACCCCGCCTGAGCGGAAGGGCTTTTGTCCTTACCCGGGAGAACCATGCTGAGGGTGGAGATCTGTCTTACGAGCAAGCCGGGAAGAAACTCAGATCCACCCCGGAGGCCACTTAGAGCTTTAAGAGTGGCCGCCCCTTCCTCCTATATTGCTACGCATTCCCCGCACGGAAAACCCGGAACGTCGTCTTAGTACCTCCAGCAATGTCAGCTAAGGGTGGGCTGGGCAGGTTTGACTGGCTCTCTTTTATAACCGAAAATTTATCTGCTAAAATATGCTGGATACCTAGCGCTTCTTTATTTTTTAGCTATCAGGATATATTCCCCAATTACAATAACCGGTTAACTAGCAAACCAAGCTGCACTGCCTTTCTCTGTAAGGCAATGTGGAAAGGCATTTAAAAACCGTTCCGGTTAAGATTAGATATATTAAGATACTAGATGCTAACCTCTCAGACTACCTGTATAAGCACCAAATTTCTCCCCTTTGATAACCAAGGAGGCAACAGATTATAAAATCCCACTGGGCTGGGAGAGAACCATTACTGAACTAAGAAGGCATGCATGCAGCTCATTTTTAAAATCTACAGTTAAAGTTCCCAATAATTATGCAATAAAAATTAAGAAAGATTCTATTGCCAATTCGGCAAATATAACTAACCATCTTGGATGGATGAAATTTAGTTTTTTATGCTTCATATTACACCTGTTCTAAAATATATATTTCAACGGATACCCAATATATAATGGCACTTTGATAGGTATTTTGATTCTAATAAATACCAGTTTACATAATTTAGATTAAGTTTTGTTATTTTTTTTCCAGAAATGGAATTCCATTTTAACAGCCTTGCTTAAAAAGTTTATTTTTCATAAGAGGTTGAACCCCAGATTATGAGCATGAGAACAGATAATTTTATAAATAAACTGAACAGAGAACTACTTCAAATATTTTCCACTACTAAAAGCATACAGACTTTTCAGATTTAAGATCTGTATGTGCTTCATAAAATAAAATAGTTAAAGCTATTTGAAATACTTTTAAAATACAAACGTAGTATTTGTTTAGAAAGTATTTGATTGTATATACTGTTTAGTTTCTTCAATTTGTTCAACAAAGTGCCAAAATTACTCTTTTATTATGATATTCAGTCTTGTCTAATCCTAACTCTGTATTTGAGAACAAAACGGACAGTTATTATCCTATAATTTCTTACTAACAATTTATTTAAAAAAAACCAATAAGAATTTAATATGACCAGAAACAACTATTTATTCTGATATACATTTCCTAACTCCTATCTCTTCTGTGAAAATTAATGAAAAATATTTCAACCACAGGAAGTTTCTTTTGTTTTTTGTTAAATAAGCATTAAAAATAATTGTTAATTTAATTGCAAAAGTTCTAGCTTTATTCTTTAAAAAGAGAATGTAAACAATAAGTCACATATATACAAGGGATGTGATATATTTAACAAATAAAACAAAATGTAGGGGAATATAACTTCATTTTATAATCTTAATCACAATATTTTGTCGTCATTGGTATCTAAATATGACTTTAATTACCAAGAACATTTTTAAATTAATAAAAACAAAGCATTACTATAAAGGCATAAGTTTATAACAACCTAACTCAATTATTTGGGGATTGCTTACTATCTTAGAACATGATCTCACAAACATTTTTGAAGCTTCAATAAAATTGAGATTTCTTAAAGGAAGTTTGCTCCAAGTCATGTGGCTCTGCAGAAATCAAAATAAAGCATTCATAAAACACCCATAGCCAAAGTGAAAATGAAAATCAACTTTAATATATAATTATAACTTAGTTCTATAGATAATATAAAACCTCACTTTTACCACTAATAAAGTAACAATCAAAGTGTTGTTTTAAAAACAGGAAGACTGTATTGAACCTTTCCTAAAATGCTGTAGAAAGTTACACAACATTAAATTGCTAAAGCCTTAAAATGTATGTATGTAATATGCATGGCTTTTAAAATTTTAGAAATCTCTGGCATTAGTACCATACATTGTAAAAATATGAAGTGTATAATTATTTCCAATGTAGTTAGATTCTACAGATGAATTTAAATGGATATTTCAGACCCCATAAGTAAAAAGAGTTAATAAAAATAGAAATTTGTAGCCATTGGAGAGGATTAAAATTTCTGAAGTATTATAATATAAAGCATTTTATTTTTTTCAAATTAAACTGTTTTTTTTTAAATTTCTTTGTAAAAGCAATTTTTAAAGGTGTATTTTTGTCAAACCCTCAAAATGTTGTTTCTTTGTTGGCTATTAACATTTCTATTAATCTTTTGATATAGTTACAGATGGAGGTAATACATCTGATCATATTGCTCATTTATTATTGACTAAAATATTTGCAACAAAGAGAAGCATGTTTATACTGAAATGAAAAATAAAATAAAAAACCTTCTCTCCTTTGCACCTATATTTTTAACAGGAACATATAATATTCAGAACAAGTTTAGAAAAAGCAAGAGGTTTCCCTGCACTTAATGGGCAGAAATAATCAAGTTTGGGATATACCATTTATGAAACAAGGTATTTTTACCCCTGGTAATTTTCCTTTTTATCATGCTGTATCTGAAAAAGTTTAATTACTTATAAAATAGTATTTTAGAGATATGATTGTATTATTTCATATATGAATAGAAGCTACCCTAAAATATCACAAATTGGCATTTTCCTAACCTTTAAAATGCCAATAATTTGAAAATTTTAATTTATTTAGCTGGCACCATTTATCACAAGTAAAATTTAATTATAGAGAAAATAACCCAATCATATTACCACTTAGAAAAAATACTTAAATAATTGGAAAAAATATTAATTTTGCCCCAGCTAAGTGATATTTTGCATATGCATATTTTGCATGTCTCTGATGTTTATTTTAAATGATTCATTCAGAAAGATGCTGAAGACCTGTTTCCAAAGTGATAAAATATGTATGTGCACAAGATTTAAAACTTATATTTTATTTATACTTCGCACCTCTAGAAAGAGATATATTAAAATAATTGAAATTTGCTTCTGAATACTCTCGACTTTTAAAAAAAAATTCTGTACATGTCTTCCTTTCAATCATTTAACATAAAGTCCTTGAGCTAAATCTTATTGACTCAGTGTGTCTTATTTCTAAATATATATGTAAAAGATCACCCTGAAAATATACTTTCCAGCCGTATCATCTGACTTGTTAAATGAAGAGGGCACAGACACATACAATACACACTTGTCCAGATCCAATAAACTTCATACTAATATGTGAAAATTGGGATGGGTACTAAATTATTGCAATTATGTCTGCTTGTGTGGTGGTTAATAATGTTAATAACAATTTTAAAGTGAACATTATGGTTCTGCCTTATGAATTATCAGTGGATTTCACCAATAATATTCGATCTTGCCAAGAAGATGACACCTTTGAATACTATCTGCCAGCCTTCAGACCGATCCGCTACATATTTACTCGGAAGTAAATTGCTTGACATGTGATAGGCTTAGTCCTAGAAAAACTGTACAAAATGTTAAAACTACAGATCAATTTTGTAACGTATTTAATTACTGTATTTAAGGCAGGCGTTGAATATGTCAGTCGCATATAATATCAGGAAAATTTATTCTGGATTGAAGTTTTCATTTTAGAATGTGAGACAGCGATCCATCCCGCCCCAAGCCAAGCCCGGCTACTGCCGCGCGGAAAACGTCAAGCTGAAGCACCAGCGGACGCGATCCTTCCAAAGGAGAGATGGAGGAAGGGAGGCTCCTCCGCAGATCCCCGCCCCTCCCGCTCTGGGTCCGCTTGGCAGCTCTCCGAGGGAGTCGTGCAGCGCTTACCACCTGCCCTGCTGTGGTGGCGACTGCAGGAGGAGCCGGAGGAGAGCAGGCCTCGGTAGCCCTGGTTTTCCAGCCTGCTCGGCTCGCTTCTCCTCTCGGCCTCAGAGCGAGTCGTGGCAGGCGAGTAGCGTCATTAGGCACGTAACCGGCGCCTCGTATTTGACATTGTCGTCAGAGCGCCTCCTTCCGTTCCGCTCCCATCTCAGCTGAGCGAAGAGGGCCTGTACAGGAGAAGGACTGCTTGGGCTGAGCCGAAGAGCGTGTCTAGGGCCTCTACGCTTAGCGGTAAAGGGGATCGGTAGCTGTGTGCAGTAAGGGTTGCTGCATTTGGTGTAGGGAAACAAAGGCGAAGCTTCGCCCTTGCGGCTCTTTTCCTGCAATACATGCGCCCGCCGGGCTGCACAAAATCGATAGAGAACAGAACACATTGGTGGATTTTCTTGCGACAAGAACCGCATGCAAGCGCAGATTAGGGTTCGTGCTTGTTCTGTGCAGTTCTGGTGAGAGGAAGCCTCAGCAATCGTGGAAACGCAGCTTTGAAAACTTCGGTTTTGGAGCAAAAAAATGGCTTTATCTTAGTATTGCGGGAGTCTTTAGATTGCAGAGAAGGAAGCTGCATATAACACCCTCATTCTGCTTAAGAATATTGTACAGTATTTAATGTCTACAAAAGGAACCAGGAATGTGTAGCTTTCTAGCCCTGGTTGGGTTGCAACTCTCCTGAACCTTAACCAGAATAGTAGGGATAGTGGAGGTTTTAGGTAATCAGTTTCTGGAGGGCCTAAGCTCCACCCGTTTTAGTGGCCCTTTATTGTACAACATCCTGGGAGAGTACACTACAGGTAATCCTTGTTTAACAACCACTCATTCAGCACCCATATGAACAGGGCTGAATGAGTGCTACTTATGATCATTTCTCATACTTAGGACAGTCGCAGCAGATCCGCTGTCATATGGTCGCAATCTGGGAATTTGGCAACCAGATTGGAGTTACAATATAGCAGCATCCTGTATTGGCCATTGTGACCTTCACTTCTGGCTGGCTTTTCACAAGCAAAGTCAATGGGGAAGCTGGCAGGAGGTTGCAAATGTCACATGACATGCTTAATGACAGTAGGGTTTGCTTAACTGTGACAAGGGGGGTGGGAAGAACATGGTCATCATGGATCATTAATGAGTACTGTATACTGTATAGCCTAATAGCATAGCTCTCCTGATGTTTCATAATGCACTACTTGCATTATGTGATCTACTGTTCTCTTTTAGACTATTTCCCTATTTGTGGCTTATAGTGATTTAATAGCAGTTTCATTCTTGAAGTGATAATTGGCCTAATTATTATTACTTTGCATTAAGTTCATAGTGGGGAAATGGGTTTATGTTCTGGTACTTTTATGAATCCTTTTTGATATAAAGGACACATCTGGGATGGGTATCCTTTCTTTGGGAAGATATGGCAACTTGCCCAAATGCAAGGCTATTCCATCCAGAATAGGCATCAGTCTGATAATTTCAGGGGGGGGGGAAGTATTGCAGACTCATGGAAGATGCAGAGAAATTTATTGTATCAGGTGATAATGATTGTTAGCAGGAAATATTTACACATAAACACTTAGCACATTAATATTTGCACCATTAATCTTTTAAAAATATTTGAAACAAAATATTTGATATTTATGGTTTGTGTAACATTGATAGACTGATAAACTACAATTGGCATGACTGTTAGGTCAAGTAAAATAAACCACAACCAATTTGACTTGATGTGATTTGAGAACAAGGCGAAAGACAAATTTTGAAGTCATTCTATCTTGTCAGCATTTCCTTTTGCTTTCTACATAATTCAGTGATAATAATCTAAAATACAATCTGTTTGGCTTAATGATTCAGTCATCCTTATTTTTCTTTTCAAACTTAGCTTTCTGTATGACATTTCTGTCAAAAATATATTCTTCCTCTCCTTTGTATCTTGGAGACTTCAACCATGTAATGCAGCAGTGGACAATTTATTAGCAAGTGGGAACTGCACCTTTTGGCATTTTATTTTTGCCTATGGTGGGGACAGATGAGGCATAATATTTCATTGGGATAAGGAGACAATGTTTACCTTGCCAAGAAGAAAGCTGAATCTTGTCACAGTTTTGCAACAGGTTTTTTTTGCTAAATTTTTGCTAAATTTCTGATGCTGCAAGCAGCTACAAGCACAGGCTGCCTATGTTTGATGTTAAGTTCCCCATCAGTGCTAGAATAATGTTAATATTTGCTCAGTTTTCCTCAGCAATTCTGATGCAAATTGCCTTGGAAAGCAGGAAAAAAGGGGATCAAGGTCATTCTAATACTGTGATACAAAAACCCAGATCATGCAACATCATTGATAATATTTTGAGTCAGTTAACATGTAATATATTAATATATACAATCTGTGGGCTATTTGTATGTTTGCATAAGAAAAGAATTATCTTGTTGAATAAGATCAGCAATTGACCTATCAGGGTTCAGAAGGTAGAGAGAGCAATAGCAATAGCACTTAGATTTATATACCGCTTTATAGTGCTTTACAGCCCTCTCTAAGCGGTTCACAGAGTCAGCATATTGCCCCCAACAATATGCTGGGGCATAAAATGGGTCCTCATTTTACCCACCTCGGAAGGATGGAAGGCTGAGTCAACCTTGATAACAATTGTTCATTCTTCCTTTTCTGGATCCATCCTTTCTATTCCCCTGGGCTTGTTAGATTTTATTTGAACTATACATACAGTAGATGATACTGCATGGAAAAATGCTTTGTTTACCTGTTAAATTAATTAAAAATACATGCAAACAAAAGGGAAGTAATATTCACTTATTGAAAAAAAGTCTGTATCCCGTGACCTAATGTATTTTGGAGCAATCTGGCATCACATCTGTAATATAAACTTAAACATGAGTACATATATACCGTACTTGAGTACGTATTACAATTACACTGTCCCTAAAAAGGAAATATTTAAAATTAAAAATACTTGTCAGCCCAATGATAAAGGCCAGACTAATAAACAAACTAATGGTAACAAACACTTCTTTCTTGTTTTGCTGTTATGTCACGTTTTGCACTTCATTGCTTTGGTAATGGATTTCTTCTGTCTCCATCATCTTCATGTTCTTTATCTTTAGCTCTATAGTTATCTTTAAATGACATCACTGGCACATTACTAGCTTAGATCAGTGCCTGGGAAAATCCTAGAAAAGATCATCAAGCATTTACGGTTTCCAAACACTTAAAAGGGAACAAGCTGATTACTAAAAAAAAAAAGAATGAGTTTATTAAATATAGTTTAAATTCTAGTGCTTCTGTTTGTTGTTTATTTGATAAATTGGTAGAGCAAGAGTATATGATGAATGTAATGGATTCAGTAAGGCTTTCTTCCTGATAAAGTGGAACTATGGGATGGATAGTTCCACTGTCTGATAAATTTACAGTTGGTTGAAAAACCATAGTTAACATGTGGTTCATAATGGATCTATGTTTACATGGAGGTAAATAATATGAAAGAGTGCCTTAGGGTTCTGTTGTAGGACCAGTGTTCTTCAACATTTTCCTAAATGAGTTAGACAAAGAGATACAATGATGGTCATCAAACTTTGCACACCCAAATCTGGGAAGGATTGCTAATAGACCAAAAAAACAGGGTCAAGCTTAAAAAGTATTCTGATAGATGTGAACAGGGTCTAGGACAACTCACCACGGACGACTTGCCCCAACTGACTTTTTGCTGACTCCAGCCATTTTGCTGACTCACCCTGGCCAACTCACCGTAGGACAGCTTGCCCTGGCCAACTCCCTGTGGGACAATTCAATGCGGGATAACTCAAGAGGGTCAAGTGAATTGTAGCAGGCCTTGTCTTGCTTTAGGTTTCAATCTTCTCAAGTTAGCAGTCCTTGAGACTGGGTGAGCCAGAGCATGGAGTTCCAGCGGCCCATTGCCAAGGTGTGTGCTCCATCTGTCAAGCTGTGGAGCAGGTGTAATATGTCTGGGTAGTCCCTGCACATGTCCTGGCCAAGAGGAGGAAGCCTGCTGCTGCTGCTTCTTCCTGGCATGCTTGCTGCAAGGGTCAGCCACACTGCTAACATCCAGGTAACCGGTCTCGCACCTCCTACCTCACAGAATAACATAGAACAGTGATGGTGAACCTTTTTGGCACCAAGTGCCCAAACCGGAATGTGCACGCGTGCATGTGCGCATGCGTGCCGGCCAGCTGGTCTTCGCACACACCGGAGCGCCGGAAACCCGAAGACCAGGTGGCCAGCACACACATGTGCACTTGCCAACTGGTCTTTGGATTTCCGGCGCTCTGGCACGCGCAATGCGCACCAGAAACCAGAAGAGCAGCTGGCGACGGCGCACGTGCCCACAGAGAAGGATCTGCATGCCACCTCTGGCACGTGTGCCATAGGTTCGCCATCACGGACATAGAATAACAGAGTTGGAAGGGACTTTGGAGGTCTTGTAGTCCAAGCCCCTGCTTGAGCAGGAGACCCTATACCATTTCAGATAAATGGTTGTCCAGTCTCTGTTTGAAAGCCTCCAATGATGGAGGACCACAACTTCTGAAGGCAAGCCATTCCATTGGTTTATTGTTCTCACTGTCAGGAAATTTCTGCTAGTTCTAGGTTGCTTCTCTTCTTTGTTAGTTTCTATCCATTGTTCCTTGTCTTGCCTTTTGGTGTTTTGGAAAATAGTTTTACCACCTCATCTTTGTAGGAGCCCCTCAAATATTGGAACACTGCTGTCGTGTCTCCTCTAGTCCTTTTCATTAGACTAGACATACCCAATTCCTCTAACCGTTCTTCATGTGTTTTAGTATCCAGCCCCCTGATCATTTTTGTTGCTCTTCTCTGCACTTTTTCCAGAGTCTCAACATCTTTTTTATATTGTGGTGACCAGAACTGGATGCAGTATTCCAAGTGTGGCCTTACTAAGGCTTTGTAAAGTGGTACTAGAACGTCACAGGATCTTGATTCTATTAATACAGCCTAGGATTGCATTGGCTTTTTTGGCACACTGCTGGCTCATATTTAAATGATGGTCCACTAGGACTCTAAGATCCCTTTCACAATTACTGGCATTAAGCCAACTTTCACCTAGTCTGTACCTATATAGTTGGCTTTTCTTGCTTAAGTGTAGAACCTTACTTTAATCTATGTTGGTTTTCATTTTGTTTGATAGGGCTCAGTGTTCAAGTCTGTCAAGATCTTTTTGGATCTTGAGCTTGTCTTCTGGGGTGTTGGCTATTCCTGCCAGCTTAGTGTCATCTGCAAATTTGATGAGTTGCCCTTCTGTTCCCCCATCTAGGTTGTTTATGAAGATATTGAAGAGTACTGGGCCCAAAACAGAACTTTGGCATTCTCCACTGCTTACTTTCCTCCATGTAGATGTAGTTCTATTGAGGACTACATGTTGAATACGATTTGTCAGCCAGATACAGACCCATCTGGTGATGGTTTATCCCACATTTTTCTAGCTTCCCAAGAAATAGGGCTGGAAGTGGAAGCAGTGGGCTCGGGGCAGGGCAATGTGACTTTCTCCCTAGCAGGAAATGTATAGATAATTTTTTTTGTTATTAAATAGATCATTGAGAAATTTATAAGTGTGAGAAAAATTATTGTACTTTTATTGATTTAGAGAAAGTATATGATAGAATAAAAAAGTGTGACTCATGGAAGTTCAGATTTGAACCATCCCTGTAACTGTTGATCAACAATTAATTATACTTTTAAAACTTTAATGTGTTACACAGAGAATTTGCCAAAAAGAGCTGAATGGTGATGCATTCCGATATGTTCATAACCTGTATAATCTTTCTTTGTACTGTGGCAGTCTCTGAAAACCTCTGCAGTTCTAAATATAGTATATAAGGTGTTCTGAAGAGCCTAACCAACCACTCAGTTGTACTGACAATTTAAAAATAGTCATTCATGAGAAATTTGAAATTGCCTACTAAAACAAACGATTTAGAAGAAGAGGGAATTGGAATCCCTGATTTTATAAAATTAATGGTCTCAGGTTTTTTAAATGTTAATTACATATTATCTTATAAGATTAATTCATTAAAAAACTTTTCAACTTTACTGGATTCTTTACAACCCTAACAGATGTTCAGAAAGGGTGTTTTGGCCATGCCCTTTGATTGCTTGGTGTTGGCTAAATCTTCTTACCATGGTGAACCATCAGTTTAAAGATGTTAATATTTTACTGAACTATTTTAAATTTACCTGTCAATAAAGAAACATTAGATTTATTATGTTTGTGCAACAGATACCAAAGGGTGGTTGATAAAATGTGTTAACTTTTACACTTTGAACTGGTCTTTTATCAGCATAAAGGAAAAACTGGACAATCAGATTTCATTTGCTGAAGGTTCAATTGGATGATTAGAAACTGAATCTTAGTAATTTTCACATACCTGTAATTATTTGTTCTATTATAGTTAGGTTTTGTTTATTTGCGTTATTTGTTTTTTATTATTTATTTGTCTTTGTTATATGCATCCAGGTTTCTTCTACTTTTTACAATTGTATAAAATGATGCAAATAACAAATTCATCAAACATTTAGTGAATGATTCAACAGTGAGCAGGAAGTAAGACAAAGTTGTGTAATGTCCCCATGGTTACTGAATGTGTTTATCGATTAATATATAATGAACTCTAGTGGTGACTTTATGGACATGAATATGTGGTTTTTTGTTATGTAGGTGATGCTGTGCAGTGGCTGAGAGTACATGAATGATTAGCAATGAATGCTAGATAAAGTGTATGATGCAATAAAAAACATGGATCTGAAAATGACTACTTTGAAGAAAGATGAGTATAACAGGGGATCTTAAATGAACAATTACAACTTATTATACATAACTGGCAAAAAACTAGCATCATCCAAACGGCACAGTATCATCCACCTACATGATAAAAACCAGCCATACCAGTAGATGAGGTTGTGTACTTCAGTAGAAGTATGTTTACTACATAGCAATAGCACTTAGACTTATATACTGCTCCATAGTGCTTTACAGCCTTCTCTAAGCAGTTTACAGAGTCAGCACATTGCCCCCAACAATTTGGCTCCTCATTTTACCAACCTCGGAAGGATAGAAGGCTGAGTCAATCTTGAGCCAGTCAGAATTGAACTCCTGGCAGTTGGCAGAATTAGCCTTCAATACAGGTAGTCCATGACTTACAAACATTCATTTAGTGACCATTTAAAGTTACAATGGCATTGAAAAAGTGACTTATGGATGTTTTTCTCACACATGACTGTTGCAGCATCCCCATGGTCATGTGATCAAAATTCAGATGCTTGACAACTGACTCACATTTATGATGGTTGCAGTTTCCCAGGGTCACGTGATCACCTTTTGGGACCTTCTGACAAGCAAAACCAATGGGGGAAGCCAGACTCACTTAATAACCGTATGTCTAATTCAACAACTGCAGTGATTCACTCAACAACTGTGGCAAGAAAGGTCATAAAATGGGGCAAAATTCATTTAACAATTGTCTCAGAAATGTTGGGCTCAATTGTGGTCATAAGTCGAGGACTACCTGTATTGCATTCTAACCACTGCAACACCACAGCTCTCTACGTATGGAAAAATTGAGAAATTTTTCCAACACAGCTGGAAGGGACCCTGGAGGTCTTCTAGTTCAATCCCCTGCTCAAGCAG
This sequence comes from Thermophis baileyi, assembly GCA_003457575.1. NCBI lineage: Eukaryota > Metazoa > Chordata > Lepidosauria > Squamata > Dipsadidae > Thermophis > Thermophis baileyi. The sequence goes on from QLTV01003124.1 coordinate 1,118,324, forward strand.
GAGAGTCCACACCATTTCAGCTGTCCAGTCTCTTCTTAAAATCCTCCAGTGACGGAGCACCCACAACTTCTGAAGGCAAGCTATTCCATTGGTTGATTGCTTTCACTGTTAGGAAATTTCTCCTTTTTTCTAGGTTGCTTCTGTCCTTGGTTCGTTTCCAACCATTGCTTCTTGTTTTGCATTATGGTGCTTTGGAGAATAAGAGACCAATTTTGAAGAGACTGAATAAAAAGAGTGTTCTCACTTGAGACATAAATGAGCATGCTCACATTACTCTGGACACATTATCTGAAGACCCAACTCTCTGGAAAGCTCTAATGTTAAGAAAAATAGAAGGAAAGAGAAGGGGATAACCAGTTGCAGAATGGAAAGACTCAACTACAGTGATGGTAAGTGCACCTTTATCTATCTATCTATCTATCTATCTATCTATCTATCTATCTATCTATCTATCTATCTATCTATCTATCTATCTATCTATCTATCTATCTATCTATCTATCTATCTATCTATCTATCTATCTATCTATCTATCTATCTATCTATCATCTATATCTATCTATCTATCTATCTATCTATCTATCTATCTATCTATCTATCTATCTATCTATCTATCTATCTATCTATCTATCTATCTATCTATTTATCTTTTTATCTATCTATCTTCCTATCTTTTTATCTATCTTTTTATTATTTTATCTATCTATCTATCTATCTATCTATCTATCTATCTATCTATCTATCTATCTATCTATCTATCTATCTATCTATCTATCTATCTATCTATCTATCTATCTAATTTCTTAACTACCCATCTTCCATGGAGAGGGGCTCTGGACTGTATACAATATCATCAATAAAATTAAACACTAAAATTAGAACAATTTAGGGTTAAAAGTTTTAAAATTACATAAACAACAACATAAAAATTTTGGAAGGTGAAGAATTCTAAGAAGTGGGGTTATAAGTTGTTAATATAGGCAGGGGGGCCAGCCAGTCCCATGGTTGAATAGGCCTTGTGTCCCTCACAAAAGGATATACAGCCCAGTTTTGACCCCTTAGTGGAAGGCCAAAAGATTGGGGGCTTTCCCTACCTCTGGGGGCAAAACTTTCCACAATGCAGGGACAGTGGCAGAGAAGGCCCTCTTCTCAACAGTGGAAATTCCTTGACTGACGGGGTCTTAGCATGCCTTCCCTGCCTGAATGAGTGGGATGGGCTGATGTGATTGGGCGAAGGCAATTCTATAGGCAGTTTGGTCCTATGCCATGTAGGGCTTTACTGGTAATAACCAACACCTTGAATTGGACCCAGAAGCAAACTGGCACCAAGGGAAGTTCATGGAGCAGAGGTGTTATATGTGCCCTTCTTGGGCACCTAGTATGGCTTGCATGGCCGCATTCTACATCAGCTGAAGCTTCCAGATATTTTTCAAGGGTAGCCTCATGCAGTGTGTTGCAATAATCCAATCCTTTAGGAGATCTTTTATTGGGAGCTGCCCAGATTTATTGAAAGATGGGCAGCTCTATAAATGCTTTAAATAAATAAAATAAAATAAAATCTGAAGGACCAGGCTGGGCAGAGACCTCTGTGCAGAAAATCTTTCCATGTAATCATTAAGAGTTGACAATGACAGTGTGTAACTATCAATTATCATGAACTTTAGCTTTAGCAGCATCTCTACTTATTTTCAGGCTCACAAGAAATCCTGGAAAAAAACCCGTTTTAAACATCCGCATAAAGAGGCTTTTCTCACCCAAAGTCTAAAACATTTTGAAAAAGACAAAATCCTACAAAAAAGGCAAGACTTTAAAAAAATGAACCAGCACACCTAAAACCATATTTAAAGAAAAAGTATTTTAACATCTATTTAATACTTTTGTCCAAAATGGCAGTTTTCATCTGTGAAAAAGCTATCACTGTTTTTTAATTTTTTACAACCACCTTTTCTAAATTTTTATAAATAAATAATTTATTTAGCCATCCCCTTTATGAACCACAAACAGTACATATTTTTTTTTTAAAAAAACTCCAGGCACCCACGGCCATGCTGTCCAGCACCTCAATGCTCCCATTGGCTGGCCTCCAGGCTCAGCCCCACCCAACAGGATGAGATAACTCTTTAAAGCCTTCCAGAGGGGACCTCCTCGTTCTCTGAAGGATTTTACAGGGCAGGAATAACTAAGGTGAAGAAGGCACGCTTCCCAGTTCCCACTAAAGTAAAGGTAAAGGTTCCACTCACACATACGTGCTAGTCATTCCCGACTCTAGAGGGCGGTGCTCATCTCAGTTTCTAAGCCGAAGAGCCAGCGCTGTCCGAAGACATCTCCGTGGTCATGTGGCTGGCATGTTAAACGCCGAAGGTGCACGGAACACTGTTACCTTCCCACCAAAGTGGTCCCTATTTTTCTACTTGCATTTTTTACATGCTTTCGAACGGCTAGGTTGGCAGAAGCTGGAGCAAGTAACGGGAGCTCACTCCATTACGCGGTGCTAGGGATTCGAACCGCCAAACTTTCTGATCGACAAGCTCAGCTTCTTAACCACTGAGCCACCGCGTCCCCCTCAGTTCCCACTAGATGGCAGCATTTGAGTGAAGGTACCTGAGCCCGTCCACCGTCTCTGACCTGATGGGACAGGCAGATGCCTCAGGGAGAGGCAGTCCTGCAAACAATCAGCACCTTGAGCTGCACCTGGATGTCCTTGTTTGCCGTATCATTTGCAATGCCTGAACAAAATAAGTAATGTAATTCAGGACAGAGCTCCCTGGCTGCAGGGATAAACCTAGCATTCTGCAAACTTCATATTGAGTGCAGCCACAAATAGCAACTCTGAGCATGGAACAAATTTAAGGACATGCAAATATATTTAGAAACGTGATAGGTAATATATGGCATTGCAAGGAATGAATGTTGGCTCACAATGGGACTGAGGCAGTAGCAGTAGCAGCAACACAGCAGGGAAGTAGTAGTGGAAGCAGCCACTCTGGAGGCTCTGAGGTAGATTTGCGGTGCAGCCAAGCGTTGAGCACCATTGCCAGTGGAGGACCCACTACCACTGCTCGCCCTCTCCACCGCCATGTGCTTGGGCAAACCTCTGGAGCTGCCTCTCTGTTGTATTTGTCCAGCAAGTGACAGTCCACAATGGGGTCACCAGCTACCTAGGGAAGAAGGCAGTCCTGCCCTGCAAAATCGCAATAACAGAGACCGAAATGAAGGTCAGCCAATTGACCTGGGTTAAGGAAGTCAGAGGTCAGAGACAGAATGTGGTTGTCTACAATCCATCGCATGGACAAAGTTATCCAATGGAGAAGAATAGCAGGCGGATCTGTTTTCTCACATTGTGCTTGACAGATGCCATACTGGCAATTGAACACCTCTTCTTGACGGATGAAGTCACCTACATGTGCAAGTTTGCCACATATCTCAATGGCAATGAAGTAGACACCAACAACCTGGTTACCCTGGCCAAACCCATAGGCAGCACTGAGCTGAGGAAGTGAAGGCTAGCAACACAAAGCAGCTTATGGCTGTGTGCACATCCACAAATGAGAAGCTGCCGGCTTGCATCACCTGGCAGTTGAAGTTGAGCGGTAATTTCAGTGCCAAGCAGACAAACAACCCCGATGGCACTGTCACTATCATCAGCCACTACAACATGCTTCTCACCAAGGAAGCCAACAAGCAACAGATCACCTGCCTTGTTGAACTGCCACAGCATGAGTCTGTCCCTGGCTTTCCATGTTGAATGTTCCTGAGGTTGCCATAGAGGCCTACAATGAAAACTGGTATCTGACCCTCAATGAGGCCACATTCATCTGCAGCATGAGGGGAAATCCCACCCTGTTAGATTTCTCCTGGACCACATCCAGTGGATTGCTCCCAAAGTCAATGGAAGTCCAAGGTCAATGACTAGTGAGAAAAACCTTTAACTGCCAACACCAATTGCATGGGGCAGGTTTCGATGCAGTAACTTGTTCTTGTCCGGGAGAAGCCCAATACAACTGGCACAGCCACCAATAGAGCCATCATTGGAGACCTTTTAGCTATCATTGTAGCCTTGTCCGTGGTGGCCACTGGAATCCTGATCTATCAGCAGCAGCAGCAGCAGCAGCAGCAGCAGCAGCAGCAGCAGCAGCAAAAACACAGGATGGCAGCAGCAGCAGCAGCAGCAGCAGCAGCAGCAGCAGCAGCAGCAAAAAAACAGGCTGGATGACAAGGAGGACAATTTGGAAGGACCTGCAGCACACAAGCCACTCCCCTTGCCAGCTCTTGGAAGAAATGGAATCAGTTCCTAACCCCACTGAGGCTGAAGATCCCCTCAAAGCTCCCTACTATGAACCCAGCATCACAGATTACCTCTTTGGAAAAGTTAGTTCCACTACCGGTATGAAAGAGAAGATGCTGCAATACCACAAATTACCAATGCTAGAAGAGTGAGATGTGGGAGGTAAGGTTGGCCCTAGTCTGAAAGATGACTATTTAGACTAGATCAGGGGTGTCAAACGCAAGGCCTGCGGACTGGATCCGGCCAGTCCTTGTAAAATAGAATTCATCATTTTCTGGTTGTAAAAATTGTTCTTCAAAACATTTATAAAAAGAATCAAGACCATCCAGCCCTGTTGCTTTTCTTTTTAATTTTAAGAGGAGGTCAACCTATTCTCTAAGGTTCCTAAAGGCAGGACAAGTATTAATGGATAGAAACTTATCAAGAAGAGATCCAATCTAGAACTAAGGAGAAATTTCTTGACAGTGAGAACAATTAATTAGTCAAATGGCTTGCCCCAGAAATTGTGGATGCTCCACCACTGGAGGTTTTAAAGAAGGGATTGGACAATCATTTGTCTGGAATGTTATAGGGTCTCCTGCTTGAGCAGGGAGTTGGACCAGAAGACCTCCAAGGTCCCTTCAAACTCTGTCATTCTATTATCTGTTATCCCCATAATTTGCCTCTGGGATTGTAAAAGTTTTGATAAATTTTGTTTTTTAAGGTTTTCCTCAATTTTTCCTCAGTAAATATATTGCGCTTTATGCAAATTGAAATAATTAAAAGGGATTTCTGTATACTCATATTGTCCACTAATATCTGCTTCTATCATTTTCTCTTTCACATATTTCAATTTTGTCTCTATTTCCCTTACAGTTAGCATAGAGAGTTGTTATTGTAGAAGTTTAATCTGACATATAGTAGTTACATTTGTTGGTGTCTTTTGTAAAACTTCATTCTTTTTAATTTTATCCAAACTGGCCTGCACTTTTTCTTGAAACTTCTTTATTAACTCTCAGTCATGTTGGATAAAGAAAACCCCTCTCATAAAAGCTTTATTGTTGTCCCAAATGGTCGAAGCCTGTCCCTTTATGTTGTCACCAAAGAATGCAGTTAGCTTCTTCCTGCACTTATCCATCACCAAATGTTTCTGTAATAACATTTCATTTAACCTCCATCTAAAAGTTGAAGATTTTCTCTTAAATATCAAATTGATAAGGATGTGGTCAGGTAATGTCTTAACTAAAAGTTCAGGATATCATATTTGCAAGATTCTTAGGAATCCACATCAAATCAATTCTTGAAAAGGATCTAGGACAATGATGGCAACCTTTTAGACACCGAGTGCCCAAACTGTGCACGCGCGCATGCCAAAACTGAAAGGTGCATGCGCAAACACGCACGTGTGGACATGCACAGAAATGCATGGACATGTGTGCATGCACAGCAGAGACCCGAAGACCAGCTGGCCAGCGGGAGACGGGGCATCCCAACACCGGCAGTGTGGCAAGAGGTAAGATCTTTTTCTTTTGTGAGCTTCTGTTTCGTCATTTACAGGGAAACAGAAGCTCACGAAAGAAACGCCACGGAGATCTAACCTGGGGTGACGGTGTGCCTGCCAGCAGAGAGGGCTCTGCATGCCACCTCTGGCACACGTGCCATAGGTTCTCTATCATGGATCTAGGAGTTTCTGAAAAATTATCACACTGGCAATACCATGCCTCTGCTCCAGTATCTACCAAGGACAGATTGTTGAAGAAAAAGGTGCATTTTAAGAATTCAGGAAATTAAAGTTAACTTATGTAAATTATCAAATTTATATATTAATTATAATTTGCATTAGTTAAGTTTAATTTGCTGAATTTTTATAATGCATCTTTTTCTTTTAGTCTTTGAAAATGAGATCAATAAAACTACACAGGAAGTAACTACCAAAGGCTGCAGTGTGAGTTTCTCAACTTTCTCAAAATCTTCAGCCAAAATCAAAAATAAATTTAGACTGCAAGCATAAATATTAATATATGAACCGTGGTGGCGCAGTGGTTAGAATGCAGTACTGCAGGCTACTTATGATGATTGCCGGCTGCCAGCAGTTCGGCAGTTCGATTCTCACCGGCTCAAGGTTGACTCAGCCTTCCATTCTTCCGAGGTCGGTAAAATGAGGACCCAGATTGTTGGGGGCAATATGCTGACTCTGTAAACTGCTTAGAGAGGGCTGTAAAGCACTGTGAAGCAGTATATAAGTCTAAGTGCTATTGCTATATTTGTTAATATGTTAATATTAGTATTATATTAGTACTAAAATATTGGTATATTTGATTGCAACCCCCAAACACAATCTATTCAAGAGACCTTGAATAATATATTGCACTTTTAAAACTGCACACTATCTTCTATGAATTATTTTTGTGGTCAGTTTTAACCTACAGTATCTAAATAGATTTGTATGTCATGTACTAGATTATGTGTCCTGTCCCTAAAGCACTGGGATAAAATTCATCTTCCAAAACTTTAGCACAGCCTGTAAAGTATGTGTATAAAGCAGATCTCCACCTCAGTCCTAAGGTTGCTTTTTTAATTTGTTGGAGTTTGGAGGGTGGTTAAAGGACAAAATGAGTGGCTTAAATGTTGTTTCACTTCTTAAAACCCCAAGTTCAGAGACAGCTGTGGATTGGGGGGGGGTCATTCACTTTTAGAGTCCTGTACAATCTTTTCATGCCACAAACAAAAATGTGCTGTAGGCCTCAAGCTGATAGAAATTGCTTCGAAATGTTATGCAGTGAACTCTCCAGGGTCCTGATACTGTCAGAGTACAAATTTCAAAGCGTCATCTCTCTCCATAAATAACCAATTCTTAATTGGTTTCCTTAGTGTACTCCTCCAGAACAATTCCACACCGATTGATCAACTTCTAATCTCAAGCCCTCTCCACATATTTTTAAACACTTTCAAGATAGCCTTTTATATTAATATATTCTTTTAATGTATATTTGTCTAGTATACTTTTTCTATATTTCCCTTCCCTTCCCCTCCCCTCTTCCATTTCAAGTGTGTCATCTGGGTTTCTCTTTCATTCTTATTTCCCCTCTATTCATTCATATTTTTTTCCCAACCATTCATAAAATCTTCCCCATGTCTTGTAATACAACGATTCCTCTTTATCTTTTAGTCTAAGTGTTAATCTGTTCATTTCTGCGCAGTCTAAATTTTTTTTTATTATCTGTCCTTCAGGTGTATTCGCTGCTTTCCAATTTTGTGCAAATACTATTCTCGCTGCCGTTACTATATGTACTATCAAATAAGTATCTTCTTTATTATATTTTTCTGGTAGGATACCCAATAGGAATATTTCTGGTCTTAATTCTATCTTACATTTTAACATTTTTTCTAACCACATTTGTATTTTAGTCCAAAAATTTCTTGCGTCTTTGCACGTCCACCACATATGATAATAAGTCCTGGAATTTGATGACATTTCCAACATTTTGCTGATTTATCCTTAAACATTTTTGCTATTTTCTCCGGTGACATGTGCCATCTATAAAACATTTTGTATAAGTTTTCTTTATATGCTGTTGCCATTGTTAATTTATAATTTCTTTCCCATAGCTGTTGCCATTTATCTAATTCAATTGTATAACCAAAGTTTCTTGCCCAAGATATCACTGTTTCTTTCACCACTTCTTCCATTTTTACCTGTAACAAGTAGTTATATAGCTTTTTAATCTTTTTTTCATCTGTTCCTATCAGTATCTCATCCAGTTCCGATTTTCCAAAATTAAAACCATATTCTTTAAAATCTTTATACCTTGATTGTATTTGCAAATATGTATACCAATCTAACTTAATTCCTTGTTTTTCTAAATCTTGTTTTTGTTTCAGTTCTCCCTTTTCTGTTAAAATGTCCTCATTTTGCTTCATTTTATTTCAACAAGATCAATATTTTACAAGACCATGAAGAAGAGTTTTCCATGACAAACTTACTGGTTATAGCAGAATACATACAAATAGTAGAATATTTATTAACTATAGTAAAGATGACAATTGCAAAACACTGGAAAATACAAAGCATTGAAATAATAGATATAAATCACATAATTAGAAGATAGCAATAAAAGGATCAGAACCAACAGAAAGGGAATGAGGCACGATAATATATAGCAAACGTATCTAAAATTCTGAAATCCAAATGAATGAACTTAGTGATACTGTATTTTTTGACTAATTAAATGTTATAGAGGCATAATGGAGTGAATAAAATCAACGCTGTTGTTAGTGTCTACTATCACCCATTCACGAAGATATGCAAAATACTTCTCAAAGAAATTGCAGAGCTTGAAAAAGGCATGGTTTGAAATTATTTTTCCAAATATTTGTTGGGAGACAAGCATGATCTTTCTAAGAAATTTATCATTGCTCCTTCAGGGGGCACAACAGACTTGATATTTGTAATAAAAAGTATCTTGATGATACTGGACTGCACACTGCAACAATAGGACTAAATGGAGATGTTATGAAAGTCCTACTGCAATGTCTGGAAGCTGTGAAGGTCTAGATGGGTAGAAACAAATTCAGATGTAATCTGCCTTCTGAGTTTAAGAGAAAAAGGGCTAATTTCTCTAGTTCTACACATTATAGAAATTATCCACCCTTTTATAGCCACAGCTAAGCAGCAGAGGGTGCATATGATGTGAGAGCTGTATCAAGCCTCGGGGTGGGTATCAGATAAAGCATTTCCTGGTAGTGCTAAGCAGCTACTTCAAAGAAGGAGGACCCAAAGATCTATTGGGAGAGGAAATTTAAGACTACTAGCTTTCCATTCTATGGGCTCAGCTATTTGCTACTTAGCAGTAGAAATGGGATCAAGTAGGCATTAGAGGGCAGCCCAGAGTCATTTTTATTTTTCTCTTTAATTTTTTAAAAAAGGACATAGAAGCATAGAAGCAGGTGTGCTTTACCTGAAGCAAGTAGATGGGCATTTTTCTTTTTCTTTTAATAATAAAAATAGTTTTTTAAGTAGGGAAACAAAAAGATATATAACATTCAACTTTGCTTCACCATCCCAATCTGAGGTGGAAATGCTATGGAATCTTGAGCTTCTATACCTGGAAGCTATGAGAAACTGGTTGGGGAGATCCTAGCAAGTTGGAGGTACTATTTATCTGTAAACATCTAGGCAATCCAGAAACTGTTTGTATTGTACATAATTATTGTACACCACCCACAGAATATCTGTGACTTTGGAGCTGTCCTGGATTTATAGCTTCAGCTGGAACAGCAGACAGAAAATATGACCAGGAGAGTTTTTGTCGTCTTAAAGCCACTGCACCAATTATCATCCTACCTGGACCAGGAAGTTTTGGTGACAGTAACACATGCTCTTATCACCTCATATCTTGACTTTTTCACCCTGGTCTACATGCGGCTGTCTTTGAAGACAGTTTGGAACTGATGGAGAATGCAGTGAAAGACTCTTTTTAGCCATGCACTGGTTGGCAGTAAATTTCAGGAGTCAATTTAAAAAGCTAGCGATCATCTTTAAAGCTCTACATGATGTAGATCTGGTTACATAGGGAGCCCAAGAGCCTGTCATTGAGAGGAACACTATCTGTTTCAGGCACAAATATTCTTACTTGAAATCTATCATTCTTAGGCCTTCCAACACTGATTGTAAATGAAAGCAAGTAAAAAACTGCCAAATATCCATTTTTGAGTTAAAGGGAGAAAAAAACCTTGTTAACTTCTTGTATATATTGATGAAAGTCCAGGAACTAATCTACCAAAAACCAAATCATGATGCATAGTTTAATCCAGAGAATATAGGTGAGATACTTTCATTGGACAAATAATAAATAACTCTGTGTGATCCTAGTAAGGCCAGGCCTATAGAACAACCGAATGTAAACTAATCCCATGAAATATCTCAAAATGCTGATTAGAACAATCACTAAAGTGATATCCCCTTACCCATATCTAATGACATTAATGGAATAGCATACTAGGTTTTAAATATGCCTGATAGATGTCACGAACAGGATAAAGCATATCCTGCCAGTTGAGAAGAAGGCAGTCAGATGTTTTATGCCTGATATCTTTTCTGGTTGAAATAGATAATGTGGGTGGTCTTTAGGTTACTTTGTGAACTTAACCCTGGCCTTGTGGTACTTTTCCTAAATGCCAGATTTCAATGTAGTAAAAAAGTATTGCTTTTGTTTCTTCCCTAACTTATTTTAATGCAGATGTCAAAAATACCACCAAATTTTGTTGGGTTACTAAGAAAGTGGGGGAAAGGTTTAACCCAAGCATAGGAATGTATAAATATACTGTTATAGGAATGGAGTCTTCTGGGAAAACCCTATAAAACTATTGCATTTTTTCTTCCAGACCACCCTGCTGCTGAAATAGCCATTCTGGGAGTGGCCAATCAGTTTTCCAGAAATAAATTTTCTGAAAGAATACCAAGTGTTTCTCCATTTCTTTATATTAGCATGTCTGTGGTGGACAACACTGTATACATGCAAGATTTTACCTTCAGAGGCTTATTTGCTATGGATTGAACCTGAACTTCTGAATATGTCCATGAATGCAAACAACTTTTTTCTTTCTTGATCAAGGAACTAGATTTCTAACCTATGCACTACCTTAAAAAGTTTGTAAAGTGCAAACAGTTGAAGAAATTTTGCACTAAAATGCTTACAGTCAAATGACATATTAATATATTTTTAGATGAAAAGAATAGAAATGTTTTTATTGGCTGGCTTGTGATATTTAAGATTTTTTTCAGGATGAATACAAAGGGAACCTTTGTAATCATTAACAAGTGTATATAATACTGAAAAAAACCCTACTTTTCTTTCCTCTTCTCTCAATTACTAAATGAGTTTTCATTCAGCAAGCATATAGATTAATCCAACTATAGCAAACCAATGTAAACCTCTGAATGACCTCCACAGTTTACTATTGTTTAATTGCAAAGTTGACTGACACAGATACTAAGGATTTTTTAGAAACCAGGATCTCTCTGGCAATAATATTTATTTATTAAATTTCCGTGCCGGGCTCGCTAGCCAAATAATATGTACAGGCCCTCCGTAATTCAGGTCCCTTGGGCTAATTCCCCTTCAAAGTAGCCTTTTGATTCTCTCCGCGGTGGTCAATCGGTGAGGGGTGGACGCCCGCAAGGAATTCCGCTGGGCAGCAACGTATGCAAATGAGGGGGATCCCTCCTTCCCAAAGCCCTCCCTTCTCGGCGAACTTGGCCGAGAAAACAAATCGCCCAGCCAGTTCAGGGCGCAGCTCGGCGAGAGGCGCCGGCGGTTGCTACGACAAGGCCCTCAGCTTGGGGACCAGGGAAGCTCCCCTCCAATTCCTGGGGACTACGGCGTTTGCAAACAGATGGGCAGCCGAGTCTTCCGGGACGGGCGTCCCCGGAATGCAGTTCGGCTCGCCGGTGTAATGTGCGGGTGTTTGGGTAAGGCGCGCGCGGTCTGTCCTCTTTCCGCACCCTTGCCCCCACTCGGCTGTCCCCCGATGCAGGCCCGGCAGTCGAACTCTCGCGCGGTTCCTTCTTACGAATTGAATGGGACCCCCCGAGACTTGGAGCTCGCCCGCCTCGCCCACCTTGCTGCAGCGCTTGCGGCTCGCGTCCTCCGCGAAGCAGGTGGCTGCCGCCTTGACGCCGGCGAATCGAGGGTGTCCTCCACAGCATGGACTAGAGGTAGGTGAAACGGGCGGAATCGCGCGGGAGACTCGCTGGGGGCCGCCGGCGATCCACGAGGCCTCCGCCGAAGGCATCTTCGGCCGCGCCCTCTCCAGCAGGGAGGGAGGCTCGGTCGGCGAGCTGGGATGCGCGCTGCTGGCGGCGGTGCTGCTAAAGGCAGGATGAGGGTCAGCCGCCGGTCTCCTTGACCTGATGCAGGAGGTAGGGCGCGGGGCGCGGATGAAGGAGCCTCCCGCCCTCCTCCTCCTCCTCCCCCCCTGAGTGGGCCAGAGATAAGCCGCCCCCCTCCGGCCGCCCTTCTCTTAGGTGTTCGGAGCCGGAGTCGTCCTCGGGAGGGAGGAGGGAAGGGTTCCGCAGCCCCTGCGTAGCTCCGCGGCTGGGCCCGAGCTTACGCCGCTTCCGGTTTTGCAGCTGGAGCCGCGTCGGCGTCCTGCAAATGGCCCGGCTGGATGCGGCAGGACTGGTGCTGCTGTTCAGTGCCGTTCCTGACGGAAGGCGAGGACCGGGAGGCTCGGTGCAGCAGCGGCGGGAGCAGAAGCCGCTAGAAGAGCTCCGCCGGCGGCGGCGGCAACAGCAGGAGGTGGAGGAGCGGGACAGCCGGCCTGCGGCATCCCCCATCCTGGGCCGGCGGCTTGGGCAGCGCGAGGAGGACGAGGGCCAGGGGCGAGAGGCTCTTGGGCTGCGGCTGTCTCGGCATGAGGAGCGCTCTGACGGCGCCCGGCTTTTCTCTGTTGCTGATTGGCGTGTCGCTCGCCTGTTACTCGCCTAGTCTGCGCTCGGTGCAGGACCAGGCGTACTCGGCGGCCGTGGTGCTGGAGGGCAAGGTGCAGGCGCTGCCAGCGGCAGCGGATTCTCCGACGCCGGCAACCGGCAACTGGAGCAGGGACGAGACGCCGACGTCCGGCATTCTGGTGAAGGTCCTGGACTTGTGGCCCCTCAACAGCGGTGGGCTCCAGAGGGAGCAGCTCATCCGCGTGGGCTCCATGCCGGCGCCCTGCTTCAAAGTCAAGCGTAACCACCGCTACATCTTCTTCCTGGAGCCCACCGAGCAGCCGCTGGTCTTCAAGACCTCCTTCGCCCCTCTGGACACCAGCGGCAGGAACCTCAAGAAGGACGTGGGCCGGATCCTGTGCGTCGACTGCGGTGAGTAAGTTGCCTCGCCGGTGGGCTGCCAGCCTCGGTTAGCAAAGGCGCGCCATTTCCCCGCCCCGTTCTCCCGGCCCCCTTGTGGTCCTAGGGCCGAGCCCCCTTGCGTCTTTAATGCCGGAGGTCCGCTCGCGTTTCTCCGTACGTATTGCTGCATTGTGAAAGGGAGCGATTCTCGGTGGCGCCCTTCATTCCGGTTCCTTTTCTTTTTGTCTTTGGGGAGAAGAGTATTGGAAAGACGACCTCGGCTCCTCTTATGGGGGAATTTTCTATTGGAATTATGTCTCTCTGCCTGTTGAACTCTATGACAGCACTGTCAGCTTTAAATTTCTCTGCCTCATTCTGTCTTTTCTGTCCCTAATAATTGCTATTTGAGGGAAGTAATGGACTAAGGTTCGTGGCCAAGAGATTCACAATTGGAGACTGATGTCATCTTTTTAAAATATAATACCTGTCATTAAACAAGATGCTGCTTGCTAACCTGTTCAAACATTCACGTGTTGTTCTGAAAGTTCTAGAAATCCTAGACTTCTGAATACCTTTTCTAGATTTCATTGACATTTACATGATGTTGTTATGACTGATGTTTGATCAGGCGATTGAACAGCAAGATCATAGTTCCAGGGCAGTGTGTCCTGAGTTTGCTGAACGAGTGCATGGGAAATAAAGGGATAAAGTTTCACTGTTGCTGCAGACCTATTAGTTTTCATGGAATTTGAAAAAGCAATGGAGCTAAGGGCCAAGATAAAAAAGTTACAGTGCATCCAGACTCAGAAAATATAATGGCTTAGTGTGTCCAGACTTTCTAGATTTCACTGGAGCACCACCTAGGAGAGTGGATTTTAATTGCTTTTTTGTGTCTTTTGTTCAGTTGAATCATATGTATCTCATGCACCTATTTGTTCTGAAAAAGGTCAGAGGCATTGAGGGCAGCTTTGACTTGGACGACTGATTTCAATCTGGAAAATGGCATAATGGGAAAAGGTTGTTGCTTATCAGTACCATTGCTTTGGTCACATTTGGAGACATATCAGCTGCTTTAGGACAGCAAGGGAAACACTGAGAAATGTAATGTTTTATCATTTGTTTCCAATTTACTTGTCCCAGTAAGATAATTGATTGTAGAAGACATCTTAAAATTGGATTGTCTGGTTTTTCAGGTTTGTTTTGGATACCTAGTGTCATGTGCCAGTACTTTATGTTGTATTTTTCACACACATGGTCTCTGACATTTGATTATTTTCAAGCATATTCTCTTACTGTTTTTTATTTTTTCTTCTTCCAGTTAAGATGATTAAAAGAGAGACCTTTTGGTGCCATAGACTTTCTAGACCTGCCTTTTTAGCTCATGAACTCGGTACTATGACTAATAGAAATATATATTATAGAAGCAGAAAATCCATATATTGTGAGTGGGTTTTTGGAAGAAAACATTCAAATGAATGATCTCTATACATTTCATAATCTCCTGTTTATCAATTAACTTGTCTTGATTTATTTTTCATGAATGTTGTCTTTTCCTGTATTCAGGAAAAAGAGTTCCAATGGTTTTTGTTTTAATATGCAGATTATCTTTTATCTTCAGTGAATGAATTCAGAAAACACAATGCTCTAGGATGGATAAACATATATGCTGCTTAAAACAAGATGTTCAAAGCAGGTGATACAGATGCTCATTAAAATAGACGTATTTAATCTCTCTGATATGTTCTCATTTGGCAATAATGCTAAAGATTTAAAAAAACAGTTTATGCACTTTAAGACTATAAAGTTAAGCATGTTTAGTTGGAAATAAGCTCTTGTTACTAACATAGGCTGCAGCCTACACATTGAACTCCTTGTTTGTTTTTACATTCCTTCTAATCTGAGGAAGTCATAGTGCTTTGTATATGAATTCTCTAAACTACCAGTAGAGAGAGAATGCAAAATGGTGCTTTCAACTAATTATTCTTCAATTTAGTTTTCACAAACATGCGCAAAGCAAAACTTAGAAAAACTTTAGTGGTTTGACTGCCAATAGACCTTTGATGACTATGGCCAAAGTAATGGGGGTGGGGAAAGGAGCGGGAAAGAAAACACTGCTGCCAGTCATATGGTTCTGCAGGGTAAAGGGGAGAAAAAGAAGCAATTTTTCTGCTATTGTCACCACTTGTGTCACCCCTGTACCTAATGCATCCCTTTCCACCTTTGACAAATCTATCCCTTTTATAACTCAGTTCTTTCTCTTATCAAGCCATCATTGTATTCTTTTCATCCCAAAGAGCTAGGGCATTTGTGCAGTTTTACAAACAAGCCCTTCCTTTCTCATGACTGTGCTAAGAGGTCTTTCTGCAGAGGCTCCTCACTGAAATGTCACCTGTCATAGAATGACTCTTTTTCACTGTTTGGAATTCTGACAGCTACTTATTTCACAGGACTTGCTATTCTTTCTTTCAAGTCATCTTATTAATTCCTGCATTTACCTGTGTAGTTGCCCCTGTTTGAACCAACTCTCAGTTAACTGATGAGGTAATCTTGGAATATTCAGCTCTTTAATTCACTCTTGACCCTTAAGTCTATTAAGAGACCCTTGTGCATGCATGTTGTTTAGGATATTACTTTCTTTTTGATACAATTGTATCAAAACAGTACATCAATATTCGTGTATAACTGTGATGGCGAACCTATGGCACGTGTGCCAGAGGTGGCACGCAGAGCCCTCTCTGTGGGCATGTGTGCCGTCGCCAGCTGCTCTTCTGGTTTCCGGTGTGCTTCGCGTGTGCGGGAGTGCTGGAAATCCAAAGACCAGTTGGCAAGTGCGCATGCGCATGCTGGCCACCTGTCTTTGGGTTTCCCGTGCTCTGGTGCATGCGAAGACCAGCAGGCCAGTGCGCATGCGCGTGCTGGAAACCCAAAGACCAGGTGGTCTTTGGGTTTCTGGCTCTCTAGCGCGTACGCGCATATGCACGCATGCATTCCGGTTTGGGCACTCGGTGCCAAAAAGGTTCGCCATCACTGGTGTATAACAATGAACTTAACTCTCCCTTTAAGCTAGTAAGCTCTGAAGTGGGTCCCAATCAGAGTTGATCAGGAGCTGCCCCAGCTTTGTGGGGTACTGCAGGGCTCAGTACTCTCTCTATTCCTCTTTAACATCTACAGGAAGCCGCTGGGTGAGATCATCTGTCACCATGGGATGTAGTATCATCATTATGTGGATGATACCCAGTTGTACATCTCTGTCCCAGGTGAACTAAGCAATGCAGTAGATATTCTTTTGCAGTATTTGCAGGCTGTGGGGTTCTGGATGGGGAACAACAGGCTTCAACTAAACCCTAGTAACTCAGAATGGTGGCAGGTGGGGGGGGGTCCTTCTGTATCTGGGGTTCTTCCATCTTTGATCTTGGATGGGGTTGCACTGCCCCAGATAGACCCAGTATGCAATCTGGAGGTCCTCCTGAACTTGTGATTCCTATACAAGGAGCAGGTGGCAGTCATGGCTAGGAGGGCTCAATTCCATGTTGTGCACCAGTTGCCTCCTTTTCTGGATTGGGAAGACTTTTCAGTTACTCATGCCCAGGTCATCTGCCTTATGGTTTACTTCAATGGTCTCTACATGGGGCTACCCTTGAAAAGTATCCAGAAACTGACTCCTCCCCTAGATGGTTGCTAAAGAGTAAGAAACTTTCTTTCTCTTACTTACAATCTGCTGTGTTTGCTGCCAGAACTAGTACTTTGGCAGTCTTGCCCCCTGGATTTGAATGTGCTACTTACGAATGACTCAGGATGACCTTTGGGTGGCTGTGGACCCACCCAGGATGGGGAATCTTGAAGATTGCAGCTCCTTGTGGGAGCAGCTGGAAAGTCAGTAGTATTTTTACATCTCTTTCTACCAACAGAATGTTTTCGTAAGCATGCCTGGGACTTTTAACTTCCCTTTTTGAACTT
Source organism: Thermophis baileyi (assembly GCA_003457575.1). Lineage (NCBI taxonomy): Eukaryota > Metazoa > Chordata > Lepidosauria > Squamata > Dipsadidae > Thermophis > Thermophis baileyi. The sequence goes on from QLTV01003124.1 coordinate 1,135,377, forward strand.
TTGCTTTTGTTCTTTATCTTTAATTGACTGGCTGAATGCTGACTTATTTCAATCTGTTTTTTGTTTTCTTTCTTTCTTCTTTCTTTCTTTCTTTCTTTCTTTCTTTCTTTCTTTCTTTCTTTCTTTCTTTCTTTCTTTCTTTCTTTCTTTCTTTCTTTCTTTCTTTCTTTCTTTCTTTCTTTCTTTCTTTTGACTGCTCCCGTCAACTTCTCCTTTTCTGTATGGAAACACGGCATGTGCCTCTGGATGGCAAAAGTGTTCATATTTGAATGACATATTATTAAATATTCACTGCATGAGATCTATTTTATTAACCTGCAAAAAGTTTTTGGATCAAAATAATCAGAAAATACCTTCTTTGGGGGTTTTTTTTTTTTTTTTCTTATTCCCTGCTTTACTGATCTGCATTGAGCCACAGCATATTGGAATACAGAGAGGAGGAAGATGCTGACATTTGGGGGAGGAGGGAAACAGAGACTGTTTAGCAACATGTAATCTTTAGCTGAATTTTTTTCGAAAAGGTTTGATGAACTCATAAAGACCATGAAAAACACTCTGAAGAAACTGACCCTGAATACTTTAAACCCACAAAAAGAACTTGTGTTGGAATGTGTTGTCCCAGCAGTAAATTGGCCAGGAAGAAATATAGACTCAAAATAACAGAGTTGACTTCATATACCTTCCTGAAGCTCAACCCTGTGCTTTTATATAATAGCAGAAAACTCTCTGGGTGAAGAAGTGGCAAATGTGTCTTTTTTAAGGGGCTTGAAGGAGAGTGGGAAATGGACTTACCGGTATATTTAATTGGGGACGATCTTATCTCATTTTTGGGGGGAAGATAGATTGGCTTTGGAGATTGGACTTATTGTATTCCATCAATCAATAGTTGATAAGAGATGGTATTAAGAAACAAATGTGGATATTTGATCTGGGACTAAATATTTGGGATGATTTGGGATTGAAGCTTTGGTAAATTTTCTATGAGTTGATTACAATAGCAGTTTGTTAACAGAGGTTTTGGAATTTCAATCTTGTCTTTTATTACTGTTAATAATTCTTATTACTTTTATACTTTTATATAATATGTTTATTGTTGTTTTTCCTGTTAACTATTTTGTTATTAATATAGTATGTAGATGACAGGGTAACAATTTGTAAAAAGATTTAGTAGTGTAGTAGCTAAAAATTCTTTTGGTCTGTTTCATAAGGGGTGAGAAATTAACACTGTTGTATTATATTAATCAGCTTTCAACTAGGAGGATATTATGTGTATATGTGTTAGTCTTTTTACTACCTAAAATAATGATAAACAAGGCAGAGTTCAGCTAATTGTTCTGAGAAAAACGTGATAAATGCACTTTTATGCCCCTTCATTTTTTTTCTGCTTTTGAAATATTACGTTTTTTGTTGTTAGTTGCGAAGTCGTGTTCGACCCATCACGACCCCATG
>QLTV01003124.1:1161541-1172427 GCA_003457575.1 Thermophis baileyi
TTGAACAGTTCACCGTAATGTTGCAGTAAATATGAGTAATGATTCAGTCGATAGACAGATACGTTAAAGTGTATAAAAGTAGTTTACTTAAAGAAATAGCACAGTGCAAATAACAGTCCGAGTCATACACGTTCTATCAGTCAGTATTCAGAAGTACGGCAGTCTTCTTACCAGTCTTTCTTTGTCTTAATCATCAAACAAAGATTCTCTCCTATCACAGATAGTTAGCTACACACAGAGCTTAATTGCAGACACGAAGTCACTCAGCAGTGAATCAGCAAAAGAGAGAGAGCACTAACCATGTTCTCGAGCTCCCTCTTATGGCCGTTACTGCCAGTCAGAATGCACCAATGCATTTAAAGCCATATTACATATATTACATTAAACAGTGATTTGTGGCTTGTTTATATTAACCAACCCAACTGTTTGGACAGAGTCCTAACAGCAATGAACCTCTACAGACATTCAGAGATCTGGAAAATAGGACTCTGAGAAGCAGAATGCAAACTTAAAGTTGACCATGTTCTCTAGCTCCCTCTTATGGCCGTTACTGCCAGTCAGAATGCACCAATGCATTTAAAGCCATATTACATATATTACATTAAACAGTGATTTGTGGCTTGTTTATATTAACCAACCCAACTGTTTGGACAGAGTCCTAACAGCAATGAACCTCTACAGACATTCAGAGATCTGGAAAATAGGACTCTGAGAAGCAGAATGCAAACTTAAAGTTGGCAGTATCTTTGGATGAAAGAGAGCAACATCCGGGTACCGTCATCTTTCTTTGGCTTTCTAGATGAGTTTCAAATTCATCTGTGTAAAATGGAAAACCCGTCTGGTGGATTTGGCTTTTTGTGCCTGCCTAAAAGAGTGTGTATATGAGTATACATTAGATAGGCCTGTGAGAATCACCAGTGGAAACCTAGTATGTGAATTTTATTAAAGTAATATGTACTGCCTCTTTTTTCCTATGTTTTTGTATGATTGGGGAATAATGGTATTTTCATGGTCTGCACTATTAATAGATTACTATACTTGATCGTCCCCAAAGGCCAAGATCAAAACAGGTGAAGGTGTTGTTTAGAGCAATGGTCCCCAACCTTTCTGGCTCTGTGGATTGGTGGTGGCAGCGGCAGCAGCAGCGGGGTGGGGGTGGGAGAGGGGTGGTTGCGTGCAAGTTGTGGGCAAGCAGGCTCATATGTGAAGCGTCATTTGTGCAAATGGAGTTTCGTGCACTCATTTGCACTCACCTGCAATGTGTGTGGCCTGGTTACCAATGGGCCATGGCCCAATACCAGGCCACAGCCTGGGGATTGGGGACCTACCATTTTGGCTCCCAGCGAAAGAGTTATGACCAGGGAAGGTGCCAAACAGGTTTTATTAATACATTCTGAATTAGTTAAGAATAATATAACTTGGTGGGCAGTTACACTGGCTTTATTATTTCAATATATAGACAAGTACAGGTAGTCCTCGATCTATGACTGCAATTGAGCCCAAAAATTCTGTTGCTAAATGAGACACTTGTTAAGTTAATTTTGCCCCATTTTACAACCTTTCCTGCGACAGTTGTTAAGTGAATCACTGCAGTTGTTAGTAACATGGTTGTTAAGTGAATCTGGCTGCCCCATTGACTTTGCTTGTCAGAAGATTGCAAAAGGTGATCACATGACCCTGGGCATACATATGAGTCAGTTGCCAAGCATCTGGATTTGGATCATGTGACCATGGAGATGCTGCAATGATTGTAAGTGTGAAAAACGGTCATAAGTCACTTCTTTCAGTGCCGTTGTAACTTTGAATGTAAAATGAACTGTTGTAAGTTGAGAACTATCTGTATACCGTAGTTGCATTCCTAAGGATTGGGGCATGCAGTTTGAAAAATGGGAGGAAAGATGCCCCAAGAAATTATTTGCTTAACACAGCTACCAAGCTCTGTGCCAGACACATACTGTATGCTGCAAATGGAGAGGTTTGCCTATAACAGGAGACTCTTCTGGCAGAGGAATAGGCTGGTTTCAGGGAGAGTTGATTTACCATTACCCAATTGCACTTCTCCCTCATTTAACAGTGAAACAGTCTGCCTCTCTTACACTTTCCCTATATCAGTCTTTATTGAATTTAAATCAGCATTTGATTGTATTAATTGAGGTAAGTTATGGAAGAAGTTGGAACCCTCTTCAATGAGGGACTTCAATTACCCTGATATCAATTGGAAAACTAATTCTGCACCAAGTGAGAAATCAAATAGGTTCCTAACCAACCTAGCTGACAACTTTGTTGTCCAAAAGGTAGAGTAGGGAACTAGAGGGACAGCCATACTGGACTTAATACTTACAAACAGAGAAGAAAGGATAGAGGGAGTTGAAACTGCGAATATACATAATAATATTTTCCCTTTTTCTAATTCCTGCCTTTATTCTAAATTTTAATAGCACAAATCTTATATTAGTAAATCTTATATTTCTATCCATCATCTCTTGCTTGTTTTAGTATTTAGTATTTCAATTCTTATTGATTTTTTGGCATGTTTTCCATACTCCTCCTTTGGAATTTTATAACTCCATGCATCATTCATATTTGATCTAAATGTTTCCTCTATCTCTACCTCTGCCTCTCTCTGCCAAACCTTCACTACACCTATCAGTGTCTCTATCCTCACTTCAGGAATGTCTTTCTGTTTATACAGTTCTATTTTTGATCTCTTAATGTATAATTTTTCTGATCTATTTCATCCATTTTAATTATTTCTTTCTTCTCCTTGTATTTTGGATTCATTTGTTGTTTTATCTGCTCTATCCTTTCCTCTGTTTTTTTCTATTTTCTCCTCTATTTCCTGGGTTTCCTGTTCATTTTTCATTGTCATTTGCTGAACATTTTCTGGTCTCACAACTATATCATGTATCAAATCTTTATCTCCCTGTGGTTCTTTGTTATAGTTTCATGAATATTTTGAAACATCAATAATATTTCTTTTTTAAATACACTTATTTTCCCCTCTTGAAGCATTTTGTCTTATTTTGATGAATCAAAAGGTTACTCAATAATCTACCAAGGTCCCAAACTCTTGGTTGTCTATAACATCAAAAGCCAGTATTAAAACAATTTACTCAGTCCCAAAATTATTCCTCAGGATGCACAATATTTATAGTTCTTTATAGTCCTCGACCGTTCAGTTTACTCCTTCCAAGTTCTCCAAAAAGTCTTTTTAAATCCCCCCCTTCTTTCGCCTCTTTATGCGGTTATCAGACAACAATTATAATCCTAGGTGATCCATCAGGTTTCCCCATGTCTTCGTAAGCCACATAGTCAACTCTTTAATTTCAATGATAATTCCAGGTATTTGTAAGCCACTCTAGTTAGCAATCTTCAAAAGTCTCAGAATTTATTCCTCTTTAGCCGTGAAGCAGATAGCTATAAAACAATATGCCAAAGGGCAGTCTTCCAGGTGTTGTTTGTTTCCACTCTGTTTTATCAATCCTCAGATTATTTCAAGAACATTCCCAGCCTTGTAAAAATATAATGTATATTCTTTCACCGGTAGATGGCACCATTGCCTAGCATTTAAAGGTTGCACCCAATCTAACAGCTGAAAATCTGTTCCTATTTTCTTCAAGCAATTTCTTCCAATAATCAACCAAATATTTCCAGCATTTTAAAATGCCTTTTCAAGATATTACCAATAGAATATTCAAGGCCAGTGTTTCTGTATTTTAAAAATTTTATATTCTCCCTTAAGTTTCACTTTCTTTCAGGTCTGTAATCTTTCTCTAAGTGTTTGTTCAGCGCTTTTTTACCACTTTAAAGAGTCTATCTTTTCAGAGTTTCTTTTCTTTGGGATTAGATCTCTAGTATAGAAGTTGAAAATCACCTCACACTGTTCCAGTCCACTGTTCACGAACCGCTCCAGCACATTTTTTTCTTCGGTTGTCCCAGCTTCACAGCAGCCATAATGGCAATAGCAATAGCACTTAGACTTATATACCGCTTTACAGTGCTTTACAGCCCTCTCTAAGCGGTTCACAGAGTCAGCATATTGCCCCCAACAATCTGGGTCCTCATTTTACCCACCTCGGAAGGATGGAAGGCTGAGCCAACCTTGAGCCGGTGAGATTTGAACTGCCGAACTGCAGCTAGCAGTCAGCTGAAGTAGCCTGCAGTGCTGCACTCTAACCACTGCGCCACCTCGGCTCTTTGGCCATCTCTCCTCCTCGTTATTGGATGGGTGGGAGTCTCGGATCAAGCAGGAGACCTGCTGCTCTCCGCGACCTGCAAGGCGCCCCTCCTTTCTTCGTCACCCCTTCAGGGTGACTTTAGCTTGGGTGTCGGCAGCCCGTGGCTCCAGAGCCGCATGTGGCTCTTTGACCCCTCTCCTGCAGCTCCTTGCCAACCCGGTCGTGCGATCTGCTCTCCACCCCGAGACACTGGCCCGACCCGGTCACGCCACCTGCTCTCCTCCCCAAGAAGGTGCAAGCCTCTCCACAGAGCCGCGTGGCTGAAGCGCCCCTAGCATTTTCTCTGCACTGCCCGCGACAGGCTGCTTTTTGTGATTTCGCATCCTTCGCGGGAAGCTCAGCGCCAGCCACGGTCCCCTTCATGTCGGCTCAGGAAGGAGGGGAATGGGAAGGAGCAGCTGCCACCACCAGATGCAGGGAAGGAAAAGCTCTGGCTCTCCTGTGGAGCGTGGCCGGCTACTCACCTGAGCGCGCAGTGGCGGCAGGGGGAGGAATCGCTGCTGCTATCGTGATCCCAGCCCAGGAGGGTATCCTGCTTGTGTGTGCAAGAGCGAGCGAGCGAGTGAGAGAGATGAGAGAGAGAAAAGGGGAGAGAAAGAGAGAAATGAGAAAATGATGGAGGGAGAGAATGAGAGAGAGGAAAAAGAGAGAGAAACAAATGAGGGAGAGAGAAGGGGGAGAGAGAAATGAGAGAGAGCTGGAGGGAGAGAATGAGAGAGGGAAAAGAGAGGGAAACAAATGAGAGAGAGAAGGGGGAAAGAAAGGAAGAAAGAGAAAGAAAGAGAAAAAGAAAGAAAGAAGAAAGAAAGAAAAAGAAAGAGAGAGAGAGAGAGAGAGAGGGAGAGGAAAAAGAGAGAAAAACAGAAGTGAGAGTGAGTGAGAGAGAGAGATCCGTTTCCCACAGAAAACACCAGGAGCCACAAAACCTGGGTAGGCATGGCTGGGGGGGGGTCATGTGACTGGGTGGGAGTGAGGTTGAGTTGGCCACGCGCACCCAGGTTTTGTGGCTCTCTGTGTTTTCTTTTCTGTGGGAAACGGGTCCAAATGGCTCTTTGAGTGTTTAAGGTTGCAGACCCCTGTTTTAGCCTCTTAAGGGCCCTCCAGCGAGGAGGGTTCAGCCAAGGTTCGCAGAGCCCCGCTCCCTACGACTGTCCCGCAGTGATGCCAAACTGGAAGTCAAAGCAAAAAGGCTATTGTAGTTGGATCTACACATTGCCTTTAGCTCATTGGAGCAACTTCAATCTCATTCCATTTACTTCTTGGTATCACGAATGCTAACCTATCTACAGAGGCTAGTGTGAATTGATATCTTACACTAAATTACTGACTAAACTATCATTTTTCTTTCTGGGCCTATCCTCCTCAACTTTGGAGGATGCATTTCAGTCTGCTTGGAAGCTATTCTTTAAGTTCTGTTGGACTTTTGCCTTACTGTCTACTCTCCCTGGAATTTGATCAAGTCAGCTCTGAGTCAAAGCACAAAATTTCAAAATTATCTAAACAGGATTCCATGTGTCCCTATTATTGACAGCTGCAGGTATATAGTAGCATCTGTGGCGTATCCTAGTGTCTAAATGCAGAAGGGCCTTTATGTTTGCAGAGTTGACTGTTTTTGAGGAAAGATAAGATTTTATATCTGACTGGAGAAACTGATTCTATTGAACATGTTCTTTTTTAGTGTACGTTTTACAGGAACATTCAAAATGCTCTTCCCAGGATGTACATTTTGAGACTATATTATAATCCATCTAATAAAGTTGCTAGAGGGTTGCCCTGCAGCTTATAAAGGTGTAATTGACTGCTAGCAAGAGATGGAAGATCAGAGGGAGACTCTAGCTATACTTATGCTTTGTGATATGTGTGACAAGGTCTAAGTCAACTGGGATTTAATTTTAAATTGGTATTGATCTTTACTATATTATGGCTGTTATAGTCGTAATGTTAATCTTAATTTCTTCTTTTAGACTTATAAAGTTCACAGATCTATGCTAATAATGCTAAGTTTTAACTATTTTTCTGTGTTTTACAATTTAGTATTTAGTAGTACAATTCAGTAAATCTCATTAACATTATGTTCAACATTTTATTTTATATTGTATCTATATAGTTTAACAATAGTGTGCCTTTATGATGGTAATATTAATACTTTAGTTTTTGTTTTACTTTTTGTAGTCTAAATCAGCCTTTCTCAAAATTTTTACCCTATAGAAAACCTTTAAAATAATTTTTAAGTCTCATGGAACCCTGCATCAAAACTGCAAAAAATATGAACATTTCACAATATAATTCATTTTTATTTTATTTTGTAAAAAATATATATATGTTGCCCATCTCATTGCATATAACATCTATCTTACACCACTCTAGTTTCAATCAAAACATGTAAATATTACCCCCAGTGCAAAGGTTAGTATTGGGTGGTGCATGAAGTTTGAATGAAATCACATGAAACCCCTAGTGACCTCTCCCAGGTGAGAAAGGCTCGTTAGTTTGATAAATTACTAAATACATAAATTAATTTGATAAATTTAATCTGGATGTTTTTAGTGTTTTATTGTTTATATTGCTTGTAAATGCTTTTAGTGTTTGTATGTGTGTATCTATTGGATTGTTTTGTCATTCCATATGAATTTTGTATAAATTGAACTGGTTTTCTTAATGTTTGAAATTGATTTTTGATTTATTATATCGCACTTATATTTTTAATACTTATCTTTGAGTGATGTTGCTAGCCCCTTTCATTTTTTGAAGGAAAACTGGTGGTTATATATTATCACTATCATGGAAAATAAGAACAAGAAAGAGATTGAGCCAATTCCTCCAGTTGTGAAAGTGTCTCCATTTGTCTGAACCTGATACCATTGTGCAGGTTCCTAGACTTCCCGTTTCAAACTTGAAGTTATTGGTATTGCTATTCTATTTTTTTTAAAAAAGGTTTATATTTAATACATTCTACTTTAAAGAAGATTTCCCTTTCCAAACTTAAAACTATTCTATTTCTAAGAAACCATTTATAGATCAAACAAACTAACTTTATTATATCCTGTTTCTGAATATTGTGACATATTTTTGAAAAGTAGCCTTACAAAAACTATCTGAAGGTTAGTGCAAAATGGATGAAATAGTTTCCTAACTGATGCAAAATACAGGAGGGTATAATTGGCTGGTCTAAAAAAATCTTCCCTGGCTGCCAGTTGCTTACTGGGCCCAATTTAAGGTGTTGGTACTAACTTTTTACACCCTAAAAGGCTTAGGGCCTGATTATCTAAAACCTTTTCCCAACCTCAGGAGGGTGGACTTCAACTCCTAGAATTCCCCAACAACTTATTTCTCATTCCTGTTTTGTTTCAGGATGTGGAATGCCCACCTTCAAGAGCCAAATGCATTAGTCTCCATTCTTTGAACATTTAAGAAACCAATAGAGATCTGGACTTTATTTTTTCTTGAAGACGTTTCACTTCTCATTCAAGAAGTTTCTTCAGTTCTGGTTCTTGAATGAGAAGCGAAACGTCTTCAAGAAAAAACAAAGAAAGTCCAGTTGCCTCTTGAAAAAGCATCTTTGGGACAATCATGACCTGGATGACTGAGAATCTCCATAGACTTCCAAATGGTAATTATTCCCAGTAACCAAAAGATAATCTAAGCAATAAGGTAATTTGTTTGCTGTTGGCTTAATGTGATATGCAATCCAACCAGTTTATGGATTATAATTTATAGTATTATATGTGAAACAGGCCATTATAGCTTGTTGAACAAAGATATTAGTTTGATATTTAATCCCAGCTATTCAATTAATGCAATATGTATGCCTGTAAATTGAAGAAGGAACTTTTGCCTGATAAAAGTTAGGGGTTTTTGGTTTTTTTTTGTTATCATAATGGAACTGCTTTTGAGATAGGTTACGATAATTGTTTCAGTCAATAATGGGATTCTCTTCTGACATTAAGATTGACACATAGTATTTAAAAATCATTTTTGGTTTATGAAATAGTATTTATTTTCCTTTCTTTCTGGTATGTGTCCTATATGTGTATTTATCTATACATTGTACTTTAGGGTTCTTACCTTCTTACATCCTTTCTCAGTTTCTTAAGGGGAGAGAACACAAGAATGATCTTCCCAAGTTCTGCATCCTGTTGGCTAAACTAGCCTATTTCTCCTGGGTCATTTCGCAGTTTGCTTTTGCTTCTGCAGTGTATTGAGAGGAAGGCAAAAGTTGTAAAATGAAAATGTCCTTCTGCAAGATTTTTCAGTTTTATCATACAAAGTATCCGGAGCAAGACCAAAAAGAAGCTTCTCCTGCAGTCCATCTGTGATTGGTGACCTGATTGTTTGACAGACATTTCCCCTGTTTAGCAGTAGAAGCCCCAATCCCTGGCTTTGGTATCTTACATGTAAGTGTTCACACAATCACGATCTGATTGTAACAACTGTCTCAGAGTGGTAGGCCAGCCTCAGTGTGGACTGATGGCTCTGCTTCATCTTTTTCATTTTTTTCAGGCTGATCTACTTTCTTCCTGCTCCCAATATGATGAAAGGAAATGGCAGCTCTCTGAGGCACACCTGCCGGGGTTTGCAAGTGCCTAGGTGGCCTCAAACCTCATTGCTCATCCCTTTTACCAGCAAGGTAGCAGTGTAGCTGCTGCAGGAGAATTAGGTGAGTCCAACGGTTGACTTTTATGTAAAAACAAACTGCAGGCTTCCAGTTCTTTTTACTTTACCGTCTCATTAATTTTTCTTCTTTTGCTAAGAAATAAAACCACCTGAGAAATGTGGGGTAGAATAGATGGAACATTAAGAGAATTCAAAGTTGTTGTTTAAGAACATAACAGTTGGAATAATCTTCTGTGCTTTGTACTTCATTTGATTTCTCAGATAAAAATAGCAATGAGTCAAGCCATTTAGTCATTTCAACATGATTGTTTTGTAACCTCAGCCCAATAAGTTCCCCAATAAAGATGAGACTAGTACCACTTCATCTACAGAAGAACAGTCTGTTCTATATATTTAAGGCCTTACTAGCAATCCCTAGCAGCAAATGAACTCCCTACAAAACCTTCATCTATCTAACCATATAGAAATCTTAGACCACAAAATCAAATGACTAGATTCAATTAACAATTTAATTACAGATATTCTTTGACTTATAATCACAATTGGAACTGGAATTGTGGTTCTAAGTTGTTGCTGTGGTAAGTTGAGGCAACTTGTGATTGGATTGGATTTTACAACCATTTTTATCACTGTCGTTAAGTCTCCATGGTTATTAAGGGAAGCACATGCTCTTAAGAACCCAATGGGTGTTTTTACAAATGGCAAAAAAGTCACAAAATGCAATCATATGACTGCAGGACACTACAACTGGTCATAAATTCAAGCTGGTTGCCAAGTACCCAAAATGCAATTACGTGACCATGAGGGTGGTTGTAACTTTGAGGATAGGTTGTAACTTTTTTCAAGTCCATGGTAGTTTGAATGGTTGTTAAGCAACCAGTTGTGAGCTGAGGGCTACCTGTAGTTCCTCCACTGATATGATTTCATTACAGATCCAATAGCCTGTTAAGTTTTGAACTGGGTTTAGAAAGTTGCTGAGACAAATATCCTTTACTTCATTGTTATCCTAGTCAGGAGAGCTTGACTCAACAGGACTCATTCAAAACTGGCCAGGAGATTTATTCCAGTTGCCTTTTTCACTTGATGCTCACCTTGAATTTACTTACCTTGACTGCTCAGATTTGGCTAATCTACATTGACTGGAATTTTTTGCATAGATCTGAAATCACTGAATGTGTTGGTGAGCCTCAATAACCACAGAAAAAGCACAGATGTTTTGTGTGTTTCTTCAAGATTTTGATGATTTAACTGCAGAAAAATGAAGCATGCTTTGAGCACTCTCCTGTACTAATTTCCAAGGCAGATTACCATAATACCCTATTTGAGTAGGCCAGAAAGTGTACTTAGTGCAAACTTTGGTTAAAGATTGCTGATCACAACTTCCTTCTGGTAGTAACCCAAAATATATATTTATTAAATTTATATGCCACCTATCAAATATGGGGGCTTACAATATTATAGTTAATGATATAAAACAAAGCATCAAAAAATTAAAACATTGGGCAGCAAAATCAAACTATAAGTTAACAAATTCCTTGTGTAAGTTAACAAATTCCTTGTGTGTCCAATCACACTTGGCCAATAAAGAATTCTATTCTATTCTATTCTATTCTATTCTATTCTATTCTATTCTATTCTATTCTATTCTATTCTATTCTATTCTATTCTATTCTATTCTATTCTATTCTATTCTACAAAGTGATCAAAGAACCAATGGGTATACGGGGTGGAGGTGGGATCTTCTACTAGTCTCCTAGTCAACGATGCGGGGTGAGGTATCAGCAATATGCTGATGATACCCAGTTGTACATCGCCACCCCGCGTCAGTTCAGTGAAGCGGTGGACGTGATGTGCCGGTGCCTGGCGGCTGTGAGGGTCTGGATGGGAGTTAACAGGCTCAGACTTAACCCAGACAAGACCGAGTGGCTATGGGTATTGCCTCCCAAAGACTATGTTGACTGTCCATACTTGGTTCTGGGGGGGGAAAAACTGTCCCCCTCAGAACGGGCTCGCAATTTGGGTGTCCTCCTAGAC
>QLTV01003124.1:1182197-1199333 GCA_003457575.1 Thermophis baileyi
TTAATATGCATGTACACATATGGCATATATACATAGGATTAAATAGTATATTTTGGATGTTCAGTAGTAGTAAATAGATAGGTAAATTGTATCTCGTTGAAGCCTTTGAGGCGAGGAGAGGCCAGGCACCCTAACCCTAACATGAGTGACGTCAAGTTGGCCATGCCCACCCAGTCACATGACCACCCAGTCACATGATCACCAAGCCACCCCCACCCAGTCACATGACTGTCAAGCTACTCCCACCCAATCACATGACCATCAAGCCACTCCCACAAAATTAAGCCATGCCCACAGAGTGGTAGTAAAAAATTTTGGAACCCACCCCTGTGATGTATCCAATAAACATGTTCTTAGAGGAATCTACCTGCCTCAGAGTTCTGCTTTCAATGGGTGCATTACTTGGAATGCTGACAATATCTTGGAATAGTAGTCAGTTACAAGTGAAAATGAGTCAGCAATGTCATGTGAATGAAGAAAAGAGGCAAATGTTGCTTTAAGTTGCAGAAAGAGAAATGTAGTTTGTAAACCATGAGAAGCAGTAATTCTACTTTATTCTCCATTGTACAGATTCCATCTTGTATACTGTGTGTAACTGATCTGGACTGCAAGAATTTGATCGCCATATAACTTGGTCTAAATAATCATGCCAGCAATTCTAATTACCAGAATGCTGGTTTAACCTGTTGGGATTGTCAGCCTCGCTGCAATGACCCTCCATCCAAATGTGTAATAATGGTTAACTATACCTGCACCCTGTGGTAGAATATGTTCTGACATTCATAAAATGCTCTTTTAAAAATGAGAGTCAAGTTACATAATTGTGAATTCTTGCCTTTATTGTTGTTCTTATGTGTGTTTGTGTTGGGGAAAAGAAGACCTGCTATTGTCATTCTCTGGATTTTCAAAAATTTTTTTTTTTAGTGGATGGAGCTGCAATCTTCACATTTTTAGAAATGATAATACCTTCTCCAACTGCATACATGATTATGTATGTATACTGTGAAGGAGTCAACATATATACATACATATTCTCTCTCTCTCTCTCCCTCTCTCTCTCTCTCTCTTTCTCTCTCTCTCTCTCTCACACACACACACACACACACACACACACACACACGTATAATATATATACATATATATACTGCTGGTTCATATTTAAGTGATTGTCCACTAGGACTCCAAGATCCCTCTCACAGTTACTGCTATTGAGCCAGGTTTCACCTAATCTGTACCTGTACATTTTGGATTTTCTTGCCTGTATAAAACCTTACTTTTCTCTACACTGAATTTCATTTTGTTAGATAGGGTGCAGTGTTCAAGTCCATGTGGATCTTGAGCCTATCTTCTGAGGTGTTGGCTATTGTTTCCAATTTGGTGTCATCTGCAAATTTGATGAGTTCCCCTTCTATTCTCTCATCTAAATTGTTTATGAAGATGTTGAAGAGTACTGGGCCTAAAATGGAACCTTGGGTTACCCCACTGCTTCCTTCCTGCCAGGTAGATATAGTTCCATTAAGTTCCATATCTGTTGAGTGTGATTTGTCAACCAGTTACCTATCCATCTGGTGATGATGCTGTCTGTCCAACATTTTGTTAGCTTATGAAGAAGTAGGTTATGCTCTACTTTGTCAAATGCCTTACTGAAATCCAAGTATACTAAGTCACCCGCATTTTGTTGGCCCACTAATTTAGTCACTTTGTCAAAGAATGAAAAAAGATTTCATTCATGAAATAAGATTTGTTGGGCATGATCTGTTTTTGACAAACCCATGTTGGTTTCTGGTGATAACTTTGCTTGCTTCTAGGTGTTCACAGAACTGTTGCTTGATTATCTTTTCCAGGATCTTCCCAGATATTGATGTCAGACCAATTGGTCTGTAGTTTTCTAGATCTGTTTCCCCCCCCCTGTTTTATGAAAATGGGAACCACATCAGCTCTTTTCCAGTCCTCAGGTAGTTCCCTGGTGCTCCAGAATCATTGAAAGATATGGTTCAATGATTTCAAGATCAGATCTGCCAGCTCCTTCAGAGCTCTGGGATATAATCCATCAGGTCCTGGTGATTTGAACTCATCTAGTGCAGACAACTGTTATTTTACCATTTTCTTGGTTATTTTAATGTTAATTTGATTTAATTTGTATTCTTTGTCTTTTACGGTTATATTTTTGGTAGGTTGGGCTGCATTATGTTTTTGTGTGAGGACAGATGCAAAGAATAAATTAAGTAGCTCTGCTTTCTCTCTACTGCATGTTACTTCCTTGCCATCTTCTCTCATTAGTGGACTGATTGTTTCCTTGCCTATTTTCTAGTTTTTTTATATGTTGAAAGTAACTTTTTTTCATTATTTATTATTTTTCACATAAGTTGAAATAGGACTGTATTACTGGAATGTTAAATGTTAAAGATTATTTTGGTATGCTGATTAATAATTGATATAACATATTTTTATTATATACAGTAGTTTGTATAACCCATTGGCCCCCAAGCCCCTAATTCTTCCTTAATTATTGTTTGTTACAAATCTATAATTGGTTCCAAGTATTTCTCTTCCATTTATGTTCTACGTATCTTCATTATTTTACTATTAAGTGTTATATCCTGCTTTTCTGCCAGGAGCTAGATGACAAACAACATTCTTTCCTCCTTTCTTTGCCCAAAGCAAGAATCCGGTGACATAGGTTGGGCTTAGATATGGATTGGCCCATAACTGCTCAGGGAAGTAGCATAGTTGGATGTGTGTGGGGAGATTGAACCTCGTTTTCCCTAGTCCTAAACCCTATATACAGTCTTAACCCCCTTTATCCTTGGTTACTTGTACAAAACTGTATTGTCCTGGTTCATTTCCTTCTCTGTGGCTGTTCTCAGTCAGTATTGATAGGAAGAAAAAGGTCCCGCCCTTGTCTCTTGCTTTGCAGGATCCCTCGGGTTTTTTTCTGCTTCTGTTTAACATCTACATGAAGCCATTGGGTGAGATTATCTGTCATCATGGGCTATATATCATCAGTATGCTGATGATACCCAGCTCTATATCTCAGCCCATGGTGAGTTAAGTGATGCCATGACCTACCTCTCACAGTGCTTGGAGGCTGTTAAGGGCTAGTGGGAGAGCAGTGGGCTGAAACTAAACAATGGAAAGATGAAATGGCTCTGGGTTTGGGTTCTTTGGTTCATGGAGAATTGCCATCTTTGGTTTTGGATGGGGTTGCATTGCCCAGAGGGATTTGGTACATAATCCAGGGGTTTTCCTGGACTCACAACTTCTGCTCAAGGAACAGGTAGCAATCATGGCCAGGAAGGACTTTGTGCAATCATAGGTTGTCCAATCAATTATGCCCTTTCCTGGACCAACAAGCCTTGCTCACAGTTACTCATGCCCTAGCCACCTCCCATCTCAATTACTGCAATGCACTCTACATGGGGCTGCCCTTGAAAAGTATCCAGAAGCTTCAATTGATTCAAAATATGGTATCCCACATGGTTTTTTACAAGTCTAGATTTGCACATATGTCACCACTCCTGCGGGAACTGCATTGGTTACTGATTTACTTCTGGGTCCAACTCAAAATGCTGGTTGTCACCTTGTGGTCTTGAAACATATGATTAACAGATTAACAGAGTTGGAAGGGACCTTGCAGGTCATCTAGTCCAACCCCTTGCCCAAGCAGGAGACCCTACATCTGCCTCTACCTAGGATCGAACTCACAACCTCCTGATTGTGAGGCGAGAGCTCCCTCTAGGCCAAGGAGAAAAAAGCTAATTTACCAAAAGTGTCTGAAATGGTGAAGAATATGCTAAATGAAGAATAACAATGGTAGAACTAGTAGACGCGATTAAAAGACAAAAGAATAATAAAACACCAGGTCCAGATGGTCTACCAGCAGAAATCTACAAAAACCGACAAGATACATTAAGCTTGTCAATGTTAGAGGTGTATAATGAAGTTTTATTAGAAGCTAAGATACCACATACATGGACGGAAGCTAATATTACTTTAATCCTGAAAGAAGATTCAAATTTAACACAAATAAAGAATTATAGGCCAATATCCTTATTAAATGCAGACTACAAAATATTTGTTTCAATAATAGCTGAAAGACTTAAAAGATTCTTGAATGAGTTAATACACTCTGATCAAAATGGGTTTTTACCTAAAAGGCAAATTAAAAATAATGTGAGAATTATCTTAGATACGTTGGAGTATTATGAAGTACACTGCGAAAAGCAATTGGCATTGATTTTTCTAGATGCCCAGAAAGCTTTTGATAACGTAAACTGGCAATTTATGATGCAACAATTAAAGTGTATGGACTTTGGTGAAAAATTTATAAATATGATCAAGGCAATTTACACAACACAGAGAGCAAAAGTGATTGTGAATGGGGATGTGACAGAGAATTTTTATATAAAAAAAGGCACAAGACAAGTATGCCCATTGTCCCCACTGCTATTTATATTAACATTGGGAGTGTTAATTAGAAATATTAGATAGGATCCAGAAATAAAAGGAATGGAAATAAAAAAAGAAAAGTATAAATTACAAGCGTTTGCAGATGACCTGGTTTTTATATTAAACGAACCATTAGAAACTAGCCCCAGACTAATAGGTAAAATAGAGGAGTATGGAGAAGTTGCAGGACTGAAAATAAATAAAGAAAAAACTAAAATATTAGTTAAGAACCTTACAGCTGAACAGAAAAACGAATTGACAAAGAAGATAGATCTTCAGATAGTAAACAAAGTGAAATATTTAGGAATGTAATTAACAGCAAGATGTGCAACAATTAAAGATGATAATTATATAAAGTTAATGCAACAAATTAAACTGGACTTGGAGAAATGGAAGAATCTACAACTTTCAATGATAGGGAGAAGAGCTACTATAAAAATGAATATATTGCCGAAACTACTTTTCTTATTCCAAACAATACCTATAAAACTAGAGAAAAAATATTTTGAGGAACTAAATAAAATAATTTTGAAATACATCTGACAAGGAAAAAAAGCAAGAATAAAATTGAAAATGTTACAGGAGTCTAAATGTAATGGGGGTTTTGGGCTACCAGATTGGGAGTTGTATTACCAGGCATCTGTGCTTACATGGGTGAAAGAATGGATAAACTTGAGACATAGAACATTGTTGCTACTGGAGGACCATGATCTTCAATTAGGGTGGCATGCTTTTCTGTGGTATGGAAGGAATACAGCACATAGATACTTTCAAAGGCACTATGTGAGGAATGCTTTATTCTTAGTATGAGAAAAAGTTAAATAAAAAAACTATATGAAAATACCAGTCTGGCTTTCTACAATGGAAGCATTGATACATCCAAATATTGTCAATTTGGGAAAAATTATATCCTACAAAGACATCTTAAACGAGGAAAGGGAACTTAAAACTAGACAGGAATTACAGAACCAAGGGGGGGATGTAGCATGGTGGCCGCACCTGTAAATACAATCAAGATATGAGAAAAATGTGAAAATATGGGGTTTTTATAAAGAACCAACAATACTTGATCAAATACTATTAGGGATAGATGAAAAATTGATAAGGAAACTATATAGTTACCTACTAAGCTTTAAAATGGAAGATGAACAAGTTAAAGAAACAATGATAGCATGGGCAAATTTTTTTGGCTACGCTATAGAATTAGATAAATGGCAAAAGCTTTGGGATAGAAATTACAAGCTGACAATGGCCACTACATATAAGGAAAACTTATACAAAATGTTTTATAGGTGGTATCTGCCACTGGCAAGACTAGCAAAGATGTCTCGAAATATGTCCGCCAAATGTTGGAAATGTAATCAGATACCAGGTACCTATTATCATATGTGGTGGACATGTATGAAGGCAAGAAAATATTGGACTAAAATACATACGTGGTTGGAAAATATGATTAAGTAGCACATAGATTTAAAGCCAGAAATATTTTTGCTAGGTATAATACCAGAAAGTTATGATAAAGGGACTATATACTTAATACTTCATGTATTGACAGCAGTGAGAATTGTATTTGCACAACATTGGAAAAATGAGAACACTCCACCAGACGAAAACATAATTCGGGAAATATTGGACTGTGCAGAGATGGATAGATTGACATTAAAAATAAAAGATAAAGGAGATACAGAGTATAATTCAACATGGGATATGTTATGTATGACTATGTATGCCAGTATAATTAATAGAAGCACAAATAAGTTAATACAACTATAATTATTGTTATAACTACTATATTATTATTATTATTATTATTATTATTATTATTATTATTATTATTATTATTATTATTATTATTATTATTATTATTATTATTATTATTATTATTATTATTATTATTATTATTATTATATTTGTTGTTTCTTTGGTAAAATGAAATGCCTGGACAATACACTGTTTTCAAAATATTTATATATAAATAAAAAATATATTTAAAAAAATGCTGGTTGTCACCTTTAAAGCCCTACATGATTTGGGACCAGATTATTGATCTTTTCCCAATTATATCTACCTGGCCCACCTGAGCAGGGAGGCAGGGTATGTTACAGACCTCTCTTATGAAGGTATGTCTAGTAGGACCAGGAAGAAGCCTCCATGGTGGCTCCTGCCTGTGGAACATCATTCCCATGGAGAAAAGTTTGTTTCCCTCCTTGATACTCTTTCTGAAGGCACTGAGATATGTTTTTTCCAGTTGGCCTAAGGCCCCCATGTTGTTATTCTCTGAATGTTATAAATAGAGATATTCACATCTGTGTGTGAGATCTTTACTGGCTCTTGCAATATAAAGTTGCAATGAGACTCAAGCTTGAATGCTCAGTTGCATAGTAAAATAGGATATCAATTGAGCAAATAGATAAAGAAAAATGCTCTTTTTAAACTCTGCTACATTGTCTGATCACTTCTCACAAAGTATTTTATTAAGAGTTTGTTTTTTATATAAATTAAGTGTCTGTTGTGTGAAAATTTGAAGTGTCCTCTGATTTGTCTCATGAGCAATATTAGGGAAAGAAAAATCATCATTTGAAATTTAGCCAATCTTGCTATTTCAGGAAAGAACAACAAAGAAAGTGGCAATTTGTTAATTAACGTGAGACTCTTGATTCACTTTCATGCTTCATATGAGATGCTTAACATCACACCAGGGAAATTGGATTCCTTTCCTGCTACCTCACAATAAGGGTTATAACTGTGCAGTAAAATGATTCTCTTTGACATAATCAGAATGTAGCACCAGCACCCTAAGGGCAATAAAAGCCTTGAATCTCTTAGTAGCCTAATCTCATCAACCCAATTTCTCCTATATATAGCCTAGGAAGACAAATATAAGTGAAGTTCTTCAGTAAAAGACAGAACAGCCTTTAGGTGAATATTATGTAGATGTTGCTCTACCTTGGATCTTATTTTATATGCAATTTTTTAAAAGCTTATGCAATAGTTAAAAATAGAAGTCTAAGGAGAAAGTCTGAGTAGGCAATTAATTTAGTACGGTATTAAATGCAAGAGACTTGATTCTATGGAGCCAAAGCTTCATTATACTAGCAGGTTGGGGCTTAAAACACAAAATTATTGGGTTTGTTTTTGGCAGAATTCCATTTAAAAAAATTGGGAGGAGTATCCTTTCTTGACTAACAGTCAGTGAATCTTTACTGTATAGTTTAGAATAAAATTCAGAATTCTTTTCCTCCAGGTATTATGTGGCTTAATTTGTTAGAGCAGTGGCCCTCAACCTTTTGGGCACCAGGGACCAGTTCTGTGGAGAGAATGAGTTTTCTGCGGATCAGAGGTGGCATTGTTTCGCATGCTGCCTGCATCCTGTGGATGAGGCTTTGCTTGTTTGCGCAGCCTGGTTTCTGGGATGCTGTGGCCTGATGCTGGTCCATGGACCAGGGGTTGGGGACCCCTGTGTTAGAGGACAATGTACTGTATTAAGTTGCTCGATACTATCCTGGTGTCAAAAGAAATGTGTCCAGTGGATTATTGAGCATGGCACCAGTCTAGACCTCAGGGCCGGGGAGGGGCTGTGGCTGTTGTTATCAGAGAATCTCTAGCAGCCTCCAGGGGCATTGCTCCACAAGTGCTCGGCTGTGAGACCCTTTTTCGTAGGTTGGGCTCAAGGGATCAGGTGGGACTGCTGCTGCAATACCAGCCTCCCTGCTGCGTGGCAGCTTCCCTACCTGGGCTCCTGGACCTCACCTGAGTTCCCCAGGCTTATAGTTCTGGGGGGGGGCAACTTGCCATCACTTGGCGAATCCTCGGATGCGGCTCAGAAATTCATGGCTTCCATGACAACCATGGACTTGACCCAAGTAGCAAGATTTCATAGAAACCATGACTTCCCTGGGCCTGTCCCAGGTCATCCAGGGCCCGACTAGGAATAGTGGTCATACACCCAATTTGGTGTTCTTGTTGGAGCAGTGCCTATGCGACCTGGAATTGGTGGACTTGTCCTTGGTCCCCCTGTCATGGTCGGAACACAGTCTGGTGGCAGTGAGTTTCTCGAGAGCTGTAACCCCCTGCAGGGAGGCAGAACCTATTAGATTGGTCCGCCCCTGTCGACTAATGGACCCTGATGGGTTCCACAAGGAACTAGGGGTTGTAACTGCAGATCTGCTGTGCAGTCCAGCTGAGCTCTTAGTCACTGTTTGGAATAGGAAGGTGACTGAGGCTCTGGATAGGATTGTGCCCATGTGACCTCTCCTCACCCATAGACCTCTCTGCCCTCCGTGGTATACAAAGGAACTGAGAGGGATGAAATGGATGAAGAGACGTCTAGAGTGCCGCTGGTGGAAGACAAGGGATGAACACGGGTAAGAGCTGCTATTAAGGCCTACCTTGTGGTGATTTGTGCGGCGAAGTGTAAATACTTCTCTGCACTAATTGCGTCTGCAGATAATCGCCCAGTGACCCTCTTTAAGGTGAGCTGCCTCCTCCTGGGGAAGGAGGAGACTGAGGTCCACCTGAAGGGGCGTGCTGAGGAATTTGCGGATTTTCTGGAAGACAAAATCGCTCAACTTCATTCCCAGTTAGATGCCAGCATGGTTGCTGGTCCGGTGGAAGCCTCTGAGTCAGGTTCTTGCCCTGTTATCTGGGAATGGTTTGACCCTCTTGCTCCTGAGGAAGTGGACAGGATCCTAACGAGTATGCACACAAGCACTTGTGTTTTAGACCCATGTCCCTCCCGGCTTGTGAAAGCTTCCCAGGAGGTGACAGGCGGGTAGACTCTGGTGGTGATTAATGCTTTCCTAGAGGAGGGGTTAGTAGCCCCAGCACTTTAAGGAGGCTGTGGTCTGCCCTCTTCTTAAGAAGCCATCACTGGATTCCACTCTGTTGGATTATTTCTGACTTGTCTCCAATCTTCCCTTTTTGGGGAAGGTGGTTGAGAAGGTGGTTTCGCAGCAGCTCCAGAGGTTTCTGGATAAAACAGATTATCTAGACCCCTACCAGTCAGGATTCAGTACTGGATATGGGACAGAAATGGCATTGGTTGCGCTTTTGGATGATCTCTGGTGGGAGCAGGATGGGGGTAGTGCATCCATCCTTGCTCTACTTGACCTCTCAGCAGCTTTCGATACCATCGACCAAGGTATTCTTCTGGAGCAGTCAAGGTTACTTGTTTCAACTTTAGATATCAAAGAACAAGATAACAAGAACTAATCCAGAGAAAAGCAACTTCTTTGCATAGAAGAAAAAATACATTTGTTTTTGAAAGGATTAATATTTAGAAAATGAAATCCCCAGATACAAAACTTGCAAAGTATTATGAATCTAATAATACAATTTGTAAGGAGAATGTGTTAAAAATTGTATTGTATCATCCAACCTTTGCTACATAACAGCTTTCCTGCCTGAGCTTCTTGGTGCTATAGCTGATTTGGGGAAAAAAAGCATATTTTAAACATAGTAGTAGAAGAAATAAACATAAAACAAGTATCAAAGTTCAAATATCTAGGAACAACATTCACCAAAGATAGTAAAATGGATTAAGAAATTAACATACAATGCAGTAAGGCAAACCAACTATTGGGACAGCTTGCTCCACTCCTACAATATAAGGCAGTATTGATCATCACAAAGAAGCATCTCATACAAAGGATATTCATCCTCTCCCTATAGCAGCATTAATTAACAATGGTTGAGGCCACTAGAAGAGCAAGAACCAGAACTTTGTATCTCCCTCAACACCCAAAGCAGTAAAAGAGGAAGTAAAGAAGAAGAAGATTAGAGCGACAACATAGAATATAGAATAATAGAAATGGAAGGGATCTTGGAGGTCTTTTAATCCAACCCCCTGCTCGAGCAGGAAACCCAATACCATTTCAGACAAATGGTTGTCCAGTCTCTTCTTGAAAGCCTCTAACACCCACAACTTCTGAATGCAAGCTATTTCATTGGTTGATTGCTCTCACCGTTAAGAAACTTCTTGTTAGTTCTAGGTTGCTTCTCTCCTTGGTTAGTTTCCAATCATTGTTTCTTGTCTTGCCTTTTGGTGCTTTGGAAAATAGTTTGACCTCCTTGTCTTTGTAGGAGCCCCTCAAATATTGGAACAGTGCTATGATGTCACCCCTAGTCTTTATTTTCATTAGACTAGACATACCCAATTCCTGTAACCATTCTTTGCATGTTTTAGCCTCCAGCCCCCTAGTATTTTTTTTTGTTGTTCTCTGCACTCTTCCCAGAGTCTCAACATCTTTTTTATATTGTGGTGACCAGAACTGGATGCAGTATTCCAAGTGTGGTCTTACTAAAGCTTTGAAAGCGGTACTAGAACATCACATGATATTGATTTTATCCCTCTATTAATGCAGCCTAGGATTGCATGTGCTTATTATTTCAGTAAATTGCTGGCTGGTACCCTGGTATCTCTCCTAGGTAGGCTGGGCCTTGAGGAATTCTTGTAGGGATGCTTTAAGATTTGTTTTAGGCATCTGGCAATGAAGTCATTCGGATTCATGCAGCATAGGACTCTGGCTGTTCAGAGGTGACAGACATCATCTGGTTGGTTATCTGGGAAGAGTCTGTGCTTGTTAATAGGAAGTAGTGAGAAAGTAGACAGAGTCCTTGGGGATGAGAGTTCTGCCTTCTTTGTTTTACATTTTTATCCTACCTACTGAGAGGTGACATGTAGTTGTTTCCTGATGCTACTGAATGCTCCTCTGAGGGATTAGAGGTTTTCCACCTGCTTTGACAAAAGTGATGGTTCATCATTCTTCAAAAGGCCATCACTGAATCCAATAGGCTTGGGCAATTGTTTGGTCTCCAATTTTCCCTTCTTGACCTCTAGTTTCATCCTCTGTTGTCTTGCATCACTTGGAACAAACCATGACCAGCATTTTACCCTTGTAAATACAAACAATCCATGCCACTTTTGGGGCATAATCCATGATGTACTGTCATACATTTTCAGATATTTTTCTATAAAGCATCTCATTATATTTGTGTCTAGTTAGCAATACCTGCAGTATTAATATAGGTATAAATAATATCTATATTATTAACCCATTAATACAGCCCAAGTATTCATGGGTTTAATAATATAGCCATAATGCAGCTTTGATTTTAAAACTTTATTACTTCATTTCATATATTTGGCTCTGTTATTTCACAGACACACTAATATTTTTATTTCTAAAATACTCTTAATATTTTTCTGTACAATCCAAATTCCATTTTGATGTCATTAATAAAGATTTGAACTATATCTAAAAATACATGCTTTTCCATAGATGATTTTGTATATAATTTCAAATTATATCTTTAGAACTAATCTCAAAGTTTTTTCCATTGAATGTATAATTCATAGGTAGATGCCATTTTATTCAAAATTATCATCAGTGGAATCAGCCATTTTAAAAAGCAATGGAATCTCCTTGAAAATAACTTTTCTGTTTGCATATTCTTGTTATACTTATTAGAATTTGTTCTGGAAATAGAATAATTTATTTATAAAACGGTACTAATACTTCACGTGATTTTGATTCTATGCCTCTGTTTATACAACCAAGGATTGTATTAGCTTTTTTGGCTGCTGCCACACACTGCTGGCTCATGTTTAAGTGATCGTCCACTAAGACTCCAAGGTTCCTCTCACAGTTACTGTTTTTGAGCCAGGTTTCGCCTAATCTGTACTTGTACCTTTGGTTTTTCCTGCCTAGGTGTAAAACTTGCTTTTCTCCACATTAAATTTCTATTCCCTCATCTAAGTCATTTATGAAGATATTGAAGAATACAGAGCCTGAGATAGAACCTTGAGGTACCCCACTGCTTACTTCCCTCCATGTAGATGTAGACCATTAAGGACTACTCATTGAGTATGGTTTGTCAACCAGTAACAAATCCATCTGGTGGTGATGCTGTCTAACCTACATGTTTCTAGTTAGCAAGAAGTAGGCTGTGGTCTACTTTATCAAATGCCTTACTGAAATCCAAGTATATTATATGTTATTGCATTTCACTGGTCTACTAATTTAGTCACTTTGTCAAAGAATGAAATAAGATTGGTTTGGCATGATCTGTTTTTGGCATGAAGAAACAATTTGGCATGATCTGTTTGGCATGAAGAAACAAAGTCAATTACTCTGAAACTAAGATCATCATTTTTCTTTGAATCTATTTTAATTTCTTTGAATCCATCTTGAAATTATACTGCTCAGAATTGTACCCTATTAAGTGATCTGCGTTTTCCTAATGGCATTTAAGCAGCTTACAATCAATCCTATTCCAAGATAATGATGTAAATATAAATACAAATTATTATGAATTTGTACAGGTTCCCCCAAATACCAACAGCATTTACTGTTCACTTATTATTAATAATGACTTGAGTTACAGTGGAAATGGATTCCGGGTCCTATGGTTCTAGCAGCACAGTTATTGAAGTCCAAATTGCAATCCAAATTGTAATACAATAACATCTGTAGAGGTGACTTTGGGTGAAATTACGGCCCTATTCTCAATACACAGGTTCAACTGCCCTAAATTGCTTGATTAGAGCAGAGCATATTTAGCAATGCCATTCTTTTTTGAATTTCATGAAGAAAAATTATGTTTGTTACCAAAGCGTTTATTATAATTTCCCAAAAGCATTTAAATTCCGTGAAAGTGCTTTTAAACTCATTAACAGCTTTGTATTTTCGCTATTTGGGGATCAACCCTGACATCAGTAATCTAGCAAAAATAATCTAACTGATATACATCCCAAAGCAAAGCACTTTGTTACTTCTATTTGGGAGGCTGAAAAAAAATGGATTAAGGCACCTCTTAAGTCTAATTCACGCTGAATATTAAAATTGACTTTTGATTAGCAACCCAGTACAGTTACCAAGGCATATTACTAGAGTTTTATTAGAGATTGAATTGAAGTAGAGTTGTTATTCATTGTTTTAATTTCCACTTTGTACTTAGAGTTGTGAAAGTAATATGCAGTGTTTCTACAGATGTGTCTTCATTACAAATAGAAAGATTGTACTGATCTTACAGCAGCCATTCTCTTTAATGCCACACTAATGCTATAATTCAGAGATGGACTGAAGTTTGTATGAATTCCTAATGGTCAGTCTATGTTGGATCTCCTCCCAAATCAAATGAAGCACCTTATTAGATTTTTAAATGGTCAAGTCACATTTAAAAATAGAACATCAACTTAAGTAGTAAATTAGAGCCAGATCTCCGTCTTTATGCTAAACTTTGGTTTTCACCACACACATACAAGGACATTTAGACTGTATGTTTACCTATCTTCTGCTTGTATAAGGATATATGTTTTTCATTGTCTACTGTGTAATGCAGAAATTTACATTTTTATAATGGAATAAATTGTAAGTTAAAATTGTCTAAGATGTGCATGAGATCAAGTTGATGAGTCATCTTTCAGGAAACCATGACTGTACCCCTGGGGGTTGTCTCACACCCATTCCCTCTCTAAACATAGATTCTACTCAGGTGATACTTTATAGTTTAATGATGACAGTAAAGAAATATATTTGTCTTAACTGGTAGTTAACACATTCCTTTCTTATTTGCCTCAAGTAATTAACAACATATAGGGACAGGTAAGCTTTATTCTAACTTTCCTATTAGTTGGATCCAAATGTGCAAAGAAGACTAAGCTCCCATAATGAGCTCATGAGGACTCGAAAGTGGGTAGAATATATTGATAGACATTTGGTAACCTGCATGTATTTTGTTTTAAAATGAATCTAAAATCTAATCCATATTCACCAGATTTGAAAATTGTATCAAAAGGACAATTGTGGTAGAAAAAAGGCAAAAGCCATATTTGGGCATTGGAGTCAGTGCAGAAAGGACTTCTAAGTGGGTAGAGGACAGGATGGGCAGGGAATTCTGCCCCTAATTCCCTCCTTCTCCCAAGGTTTTCAAGAATTGGAAGATCTGAAAATAGCTATTCTTGAACTCAGGTTGTTATAAGTGAAATAAATAAGTAGACATACAGTGTTGCTAGATGCAGGAAGCTTCTCTGTATTTGAACAGAGAAAGAGTCCCTTGGGAGTTGGGCGGCATACAAATTTAATAAATAAATAATAATAATAATAATAATAATAATAATAATAATAATAATGATAATGATAACAACAACAACAACAACAACAACAACAACAACAACAACAACTAAGTGTAAGGATTTGCTAATTTCATAGTTCTGTTTTTTTAAAATAAACAAATTTTTTACATAGTTTGCTGGATCCATAAGACCAAAGTATGATGCATTTTATATTTCACTTTGTCTTGTGAAATAAGAATGGGAAGATGTACTGTATCATAGAATCATAGTTAGCAGGAACCTTGGAGGTAGGAATCCTCATACCATCTTGAACAAATGATGTTCAATTTTAGTTTTTCTACTTTTTCATTTTCTCAGTTGTAAATTGTTTCAGTTTGATAGTTGACTGAATGAATAAAGGCCTATATGAAATTTCTTACATATTTTCAAGCCTATTTCTCCTACTGTATCCTTTTTATATGGGTATTTTACATTGCCAGCTATATTACAAATTTCTATTAGTGATATCTGAGATGCACATATAGAAAAATCAGAATCAATCTTTATTACGGTCACAGACTGTACAAATGTTAAACCTTCAAATAAATACATTCTCAAAAAATTATTGGAAAATAACTAAGAAGAGTAATAATATGAACCTTTAGTTCTTTAGGTGTTTGATTGTAGCCTAGGGATATTAAAACATTGGGGAAAGTCCATAGAAGGCCAGCTTATGCTCTATTGCTTGTTTCCAGGAAGAGGGAAATTTGTCTATCAGGACTAAAGGGGTCAAGCCCTCCGGGAAGAATTGAATTTTCAACCAGTAAATTATCATAATCTTCCAGCTCTTACCTGAATTTGAGGCATTCTTGTCTCAATTTTCAACTGGATGTTCAACTGGATGTCCCACTAGGTGCAGCTAAAATGGATCACAGGAATTTTATTTGTATGGTTTCTAAATATTATTTCTTAAAAAAATTCCTGTTTGTGCCCCATAGAGAATTTGTGTCAGTGTTTTAGCCTCAAAGAATTTTAAGGCTGCAGAGACTAATTGTTCTCCACCTGTGTAAAAAAAAGGTTTAATAGCATTTGAGGACCTAAGAGCTGACTGCATCATGTGGTCCAGATGTGTCTGCCAAATACCTTTTGTATGGAAAACCACCCCAAGCTACTTGAATTTATTGACCTATTCTAGATTGTGTCTTTCTACTCTCCAAAAGTATTGAATAGCTCTTTTAGCAAAAACTAGGATTTTTGATTTATCGAAAATGAGGATCTGTGTCATAGCCTCAGTGGAGCTTGGTTCGGAGGAGTAGGAGTAGGAGGAATAGGAGTTGGAACTGGGATCGTTCGACAGGGATTGCACGTCTCCCTTGGCATGTTTGGATGATGGGGATTTAGTCTCTGCCAGGAACAATTGTTTGTTTTGGATTACACTCCTGGCTTTGAGTCATGCCTTTTTGCCTTGCTTCGAGGACTGCTTTTCACCTTTGCTTTGAGGACTGCCATTTGTCTTGACCTAGCCTTGTGGACTATTTTTGCCCTTTGCTTTGCTTTACCTTCAAAACTGCCTTTGCCTTGTACCTTGTCATTGCCTGAGGACTGCCATTTGTCTTATGCCTGGATTTTGCCTTGTGGACTTCTCTGGTAATATATGGGCTGTTGTTTGGGGGACTGGGGGTGGCTGCCTTCAAGGTAGCGTGAGGTGGAGCCTCATTGGTCATTGGAGGGCCGTTTGTTGAACACTTATTGAGAGCAATAAAGGACTCTCTAAAGGCCTGCCTTGCCTTGACTACTTGGGTCATAACAATCAGATGATTTTGTCTATAGTATTTTAATGTTGCTAAAGTAGCTCTCTTGAGTTCAATGGGAGTTTGTGAAATAATAGCGGCATCGTCAGCATAAATAAGTATCGGTATTTTGCTTTGTGCTAAGTTGGGAGGATGGAAGTCCGGGTTATGCAGAAGTTCAATCAGGGAATTAATATAAAGATTGAAAAGGGAAGGGGCTAAGATGCATCCCTGGTATACTCTTCTTTGTACACTTATTGAGCTAGATAAAGTCCCTTGTAGGTTACACCTTACTTTTAAGGTGGAGTTAGAATATAGTTTTTGTGTGAGATAGAGGAGGCATTTATCAATAGTAGTACTTTTTAGTTTATCCCAGAGGGTACTTCATTGGCTCCTGCTGTACATGGCTGCTGGTGCTGGGGCATGGATGGCCTGGCTGCAGGGGCCCTGTGTGTGTGTGTGTGTGTGTGTGTGTGTGTGTGTGTGTGTATGTATATGTATATGTATATGTATATGTATATGTACAGTATGACACAGAAGTGAGTACACCCCCTCACATTTTGTAAATATTTAAGTATATCGTGTCATGTGACAACACTGAAGAAATGACACTTGGCTACAATGTAAAGTAGTGAGTATACAGCTTGTATAACAGTATAAATGTGCTGTCCCCTCAAAATAACACAACACACAACCATTAATGTCTAAACTGCTGGCAACCCCTAAGTGATAATGTCCAAATGGGGCCCAAGTAGCCATTTTCCCTCCCTGGTGTCATGTGACTCGTTAGTGGTACAAGGTCTCAGGTGTGAAGGGGGAGCAGGTGTGTTAAATTTGGTGTTA
>QLTV01003124.1:1202975-1223527 GCA_003457575.1 Thermophis baileyi
TTCTGTTAGCTTCGTCGGGGTTGGTTTTGGTCAGGCTGGTTTCCACTCGACATATAATGGTTTCAGTGGGGATGTGTTTGGGAGCAACTGCAAAGTTGAATCCTTTAGAAAGGACATTGGTTTTGGCTTTGGTGAGAATCCTATCGGAGATGTTATGCACTGTTTGTTTCATGTGTGGCAGTGAGGGGGGAGGGGTTTGTTTTTGGCGTTGTTGTAGTTTTCGGAGTTTGTTGGTGTGTGTGTCTGTCTTGAGGGAGGTTTTTGTTTCGGCTCTCCAGACGGCGAGTTGTTTGGCTTTGTCCCAAAGTGCGGGATGGATTTTGTTGCTGAGTTCAAGGTGAAGTGTGAGGAGATCTTTGTTGATTCGGTCTAGGAGGAATCTTTTTGTGTGAAGTTCATTTCTAATATATGTATATATGTATATATTATTATACCAGGTGGTGAAGTACCAAACTATGGTCAACTGTTGACCTCCCTTCACTGAATCTAGCTTGTTCATCTTTAATGATGTCCTCTTGAAGTTTGTGGTTTAGGTGCTTAGCATACAACTTGCTAACAACGCTCAATAGATTAATGGGCCTGTAATTACATGGATCATTTTATTGCCCTTTTTATAAATTGGTACACTAATTGCCTTTCCCCAAACTCTTGGCATTCATTCGGTCTGATCTATAAATGTAAAGAGAGATGCTAAAAGGGGTGTCCACCAGCTAAGCTTCTTTTTAATTATATCTGGGAGAATACAATCAGCACCGGAAACCTTATTAATTTTAAGGGATCCGATCAGCTGGGATACTTCTTGTTGTGTAACTGGGGCCAGGAAGGGGCTGGGTCCAAATTAAACTGGCTCTCATTCATTTCATGGGCAAGGTCAATATACAACTTTGCAATAGTGGTAAATATCTGTATCTCGGGTGTAGGATGAGGGTGAAGGTTCGTTCTCCAAGCTTGTGGGTTGGTTTCTGAACGTTTCGTTACCAGGCTAGGTAACATCTTCAGCAGAGTTTAGGGGATGTCAGTCTCAGTGTTCTGTTAATAAGGGCTTCAGGTGTGGGTGTGTCAAGTGAGGTCTTGTGATGGGTCTTGTGATAAGATTTCATCAGGTCAGGGTCATTGGGAGGTGAACGGGTGGGGGGGTTGTGTGGGTTGGTTGAGGGTTGGTGCTGTCTCTGGTTGGCTGTACGGTTGATTTGGATTCTGGGTTTGTAGGCTGGTTGTAGGTCAGTGTGTCTGTTGATGGAATTGCTTGTGGAGTGCCAGGCTTTGATGAACTCATGAGTGTGGCAGGTGGTAGCATGGCCAATGATTTTTGTGTTGCTCCAATCAAACAGGTGCTGTTTGGTGTCAGTGTGGGTAGCGATTAAGGATTTGGGATTGTGGTGTTTGACTGACAGCCAGTGTTCGTAGATTCTGGTTTTTAATTGATGTGATGTTTGTCCCACATAGAATTGGTTGCAATGGTAATCTACAATTTGTTTTGTAGAGTACATTTCATTACATTGTTTCTTTCATCCTTCTGTATTTTGTCTTTGGTTCTGGATAATTCCTGGTGGAGTGTGGCTGTGGGTTTGTGGGCTAGAACAAACCTTCACCCTCATCCATATACAGTTCTCTAAACTATTCCTCCCAGGTATGAGTTGGTACTTGGTTAGTTGGGGGGAAGGAGTAATTTTCCCAGTCCTCTAGTGATACGCCAAAAAAGGGATGTATCTTTCATCCTGATTGAATTAATTTACGCCAGGTCTCCTTCAATGCAGCACTTTTCTTTTAAAAGGGCCTTATACTGAGCCTTTAAACATTTTAGGTAGTGAGTTTGATCCTCAGAAGGGGAGTTTTTACTTTTTCTGTACTCCTTATTATATGCCCTCTTTAATTGTTTACAGTCCTGATCAAACCAATTCCTATTCTTTATGACCCGCTTTCTGGAATGAGGCAATGAGATGCATACAGAGAAGTGATTTGTCCTTACAAGTGAGAAAGATTGCAGTCTCCCTTTCCCCCATCAAATGGTTGTACTGTATGTTTGTATCATTTACCTATACATTGAATAATCAGTGCCTATGTGCATATTGCTCACAAGCTGCATTTCAACTCCACTGAACTCCTTTGGGGGGGGGGAAACTGAGATTATTCTATATATGTCCCTATTGATTTGAGAGAACTGGGACTGTGCATCTTTAAATGTATACATGTGTATGAAGAGGCAATATACGTGGATGAATGTTGTGCAGTGGGGATTTGAATGTATAAAAGAAAGGAGGGAAGACAATCGTAGCAGTGAAAGGAAAGGGAGGGAGGGAGAAAAAGATGGAAGTTTCTGCCTTCTTTTCCAGGGAAAGGGGAAATTAATCCTCCGTGAGCTGCACTGGCTTCCTATTGGTCTCCGGGCACAATTCAAGGTGTTGGTTATTACCTTTAAAGCCCTACATGGCTCAGGGCCAGGTTATCTTCGATACTTAAATAATCTACTGTTGCCTTCTAGGGAGATTTTTTTCAACTTCCTATTCTACCTTTCAGGCCTGAGATTTCTTTTTGTCCATTCAAATACTAATTAGGCTGAACCCTGACTAGTTTTCTAAGATCAGGCAAAGTTGGCTAGATGTTGTCTACTTAGCTAGGTAATTCGAGTGTTGTTTTTTTTTAATGGAACCTAGTCTGCTCTAAGCAAAGTACCAAACTCCAGCATCAACTTTATTTCCAACAATATAACTGAGTTCCAAATGGGTGTCAGAAATGTTCTCAGAACATTAAAAAATGATGGGGGGGTCAAGACCTTGAGGCCTGGAGCTGGTTGTTGCTGGAAGGCATGAAAGGTAATATTCTGCACCATTGATACTTGTAACTGGTGATGCCCCTGGTAAACATTTTGGAATGGACAAGTACAGTCCCAACTACAGTCACTATTTTAATGATTATTCACTGAATGTTCTCAAAATTCCAAATGTACCTTCCAGCCACAGAAAGAAAGTGCCCCTTGAAATATTGCAATACTTGTTTGGGTGCTCTGATGCTGGAAAATATAAGAGGTATGATGGTTCTCTTCTTGCGAGTGTTCCTTCTTCCTTTGAAAAATCCTTTATACCTTTCTTTAATTTCCACATGATATTTTCAGAAAAGAAACCTGTATCTGCTGAATTGTGTAGTGTATCTGAGATAATCCTTAGTTATGAATACTGCCCTGGAACCTTTTGGACCCTGGAAATGACACAGGTTGGCCATTGAATTTACTAGTTCCTCTAGTTTTTTGGCCCAGCCACTATGGTTAAACCAGCATCTTGCATGAAGCACACTGAGCCTTAAGAGCCTGTGACTAACGTAACTGTTCTTGGGAGTATTCCAAATTTTTTCTTAACATTCTAATTGCCCCTGCATATCAGCCAAGACTTGTATTAACTTTTTCTGGGTAATTTTTATTGATGTACATTTTCTGGCGCCAGGCTGTCCCTGTTCCATTAGCTGTAGCTGACTCCACCAGGAATTAAGCTTGGAAGACATGGAACATAATGAAATGCCCAAGGGAATCTGTGGCAGGGTTATTTGGAGAGGTGGGATTGTTTTAAGTGGAAGACTGCTGTGCTCAGGAGAGAAGAAGGAAGTGAAATATAAGAAAAACTCGGGGAAAATGCCTGACTGCGTGAAGTTCATTATATTGTAATGGTGAGAATTACCTTCTATCTCTCTTAACATCTAAACATTAACTACACACTATGATACATAAGCTCCTTTTTATGAATTCATCTGAAAGATACCTGGATTCTAGATGGCATCCTTAAAATAAGTGTTCTATACAGTCCTGCAAATTTTCTTCAGAACAAAGGCAGAACATATTCTATAATTCCATTTAGACCAGAGGTTCCTAAAATTTTCTTGGTTCATGAAGTCCCTAGTGGTTTCCAAATTGTGCACTGCAGCACCCCAGTGTATCTCAAGAAACTCAATGGCAGTTCCATTTATCAAATAGTAAAATATCCCACAGTGCCCCTGTGAGTTTGCAGCAGCTCCCTGTGCATACAGTTTAGGAATCATGGCTATTTGGCAATCTAAAATGATAAAAGTGGTGTGTTTTATTTATCTTGATTTGTCTCTCTTTGTCTCTCTTCACCATTTCCTTTCATTTAATAAAAGTTGAGTTAAAAACAGAGACAGTCAAGCCTCTGGCGTATATTGTAAAGAAAGATGAATGAGACATCAGACAGAGCTGATATTGGGGTGCTGCATGAAGCTCCGCAGCTCTTAACTCTTGCCTTTGAAACTCAACCCCCAGGCTAGAATTTTGACTATCAGGTCTCCAAGGATCCAGCCATCAAGGATGGAAAAACAAGAGGTTAGGTATTAAGTATTAGGTTCTTGGTGAGACATCTTGGAAATAGACTGTTGCTCCCAAGCAGCCTAGCTCCTGTAGTTATTGCTGAACAGTGCTATTTTGCCTGTCAGTGAAGTCTGGATGCTTCTACTATTTATTGTTCTAGCACAGGGGTGTCAAACTCAATTTCATTGAGGGCTGCATCAGGGTTGTGTTTGACCTCGGGGTGGCGGGGGAGCGTGGCCAGGGTGGGCGTGGCCACTCAATGTCACTTGTGTCGGGGGCCCGAGCACTCTGCTAGCAAAAATGGAGCTTGGGAGGGCCACACACGGATTTCCGGAGGCCATCACGTGGCCCTCCCAAGCTCTGTTTTCACTGGCAGAGGGTTGCAGGGAGGCCATCATGTGGCACTCCCAAGCTTCATTTTTGCTGGCAGAGGCACCGCAGGCTGGTCCTTTGCTGTTTCCAGGGCAGCCCTGCGGGCCAGATCTAAGCACCCCATGGGCTGGATCCAGCCCACAGGCCTTGAGTATGACATCTCTGCCCTATACCATATAACAGCTTCATAAACAATGCTGTAGGGTCTCCTGCTTGTGCAGGAGATTGGACTAGAGGACTTCTGTTATTCTGTTATCAGTAAATAAACAGTCCAAAGTTCTTACAGCTGGTTAGAAAACAGTCATAGTGCCAATTCACTTCAAGGTAAGCTAAGGGTAATCAAAGTTTAGTAGGTAAGCAGAAAGATTTTACAGGAGAGGAATGCAAGGAGTGCAAGGAACAATATTGGGCTATCATGGAGGTTGTTCTAATGATATTCTGTAATCTGCTAGAAGAGGGGTGTCAAACTCAAGGCCTGTGGGCCAGATCCGAGGTGCTTAGATCTGGCCCGCGGGGCCATCCTGGAAACAGCGAAGGTTCAGCCCGCTGTGCCTCTGCCAGTGAAAGAGCTCCATTTTCAGCCGTGATGGCCTCCTGCAACCCTCTGCCAGCAAAAACGGAGTGAGGCCATCGTGGTCGAAAAGAGAGCTTGGGAGGGCCACATGTGCCTCCCCCCGAGCTCCATTTTCACTGGCAGAGGGCTGCAGGAGGCCGTTGCAGTTGAAAACAGAGCTTCGGGGGGCCACGCACCCCCCCTCATGAGCTCCATTTTTGCTGGCAGAAGGCTAGCAAACAAACTACTAGCAAAAGTGGCATTTGATCACAAGGCAAGGAGGGATTGAGAAATGTTTCCCTTTTTGCATTTGAGCATCCAAGAAGGGACAGGAAAAGACAAAGGGAAAGAGGAAAGATAAAAAGAAGGAAAAATGGGAAGAGAGCAAGGAAGGAAAAAGAAGAAAAGAGAAAAAAAGGAAAGGAAAGGAAAGAAGGAAAGGAAAGGAAAGGAAAGGAAAGGAAAGGAAAGGAAAGGAAAGGAAAGGAAAGGAAAGGAAAGGAAAGGAAAGGAAAGGAAGGAAGATTATAATGAGAGGGAGGGAGGGTCTGAGGGAAGTCCTGCCACCAGCAGCCCTGCTGCCCTTTCACCATCCTTTCACCTTGTCTCCTCCTCCTGACCTCTCCTGGTGGCCTCCCACCCGATTGCTGAAGATGCTTTGGTTACAAAGCCAGATCTCCTTGCGTGGAGAGGGAGTGGGCCTCTCTCTGACCCACACATTTGCCCTCCCGCACAAACCAAGAACAATCAGGCCAAGGAGAGCGAGAACAGCAGCAGCTGAATCACCGAATCAAAGGCTTTACAGAAGTCTATGTAAATTGCATCTATTGCTTTACCCTGGTCAAGATGTGTGGTCCAAATGTTTCTACAGTGTAGGAGTTGCAGATTACAGGACAATTTTTTTCTAAAACCAAACTGCTTGTTAGATAGCAGGTTGTTTGTCTCTAAGTGGAGGGTGATGGATTGGTTTATAATTGATTCCATAACTTTACAGGTGACACAACACAGTGAGATTGGTCTGTAATTTTCTACTAGACTAGGGTCTCCCTTTTTAAAGATAGGTATAACCGTGGCTAATGACCATAGGTCGGGCAAGGAGCTGGTTCTGAAGGATACCTCATAGATTGTGCATACAGGTTCAGCTATGGCAGTGGCACATTTTTTCAAAAAGTAGGCATATAATCCATCAGGGCCAATAGATAGAGATGGCTTTAGGTTACGTAGTGCCATTTCAACATTATCTACCGTAAAACCAATATGTAGTAAATCATTACAATTTGTTATGGTACGACTAGGAAATGGGGGGCAGCAGCCATTGCTGTCGACAAAGACTGAACTGAAGAATGTATTGAAGAGGTTGGCCTAACAGCTTTATCGTTACAGTCTTCCCTGTTAGGCCCTTTTAGGGGTGGGATAGTTTTCGAGTCTTTAAGTTTGGCATTTACAAAATTATAGAAGGCTTGGGAGGAGTTCGAGTTTAACAGCTCTTCCTCCTGTTTGCAATGGTGATTGGTACAATCTCCATGCTCGTGGAGACAGCATCCATGCATGGGTTAACTCTGTCTATTATCCAATCAGGACTGAGTCTGCAAAGTAGATGACACGCCTCCTCTTGCTGTGACTTCCGCTTTTTAGACTCAGTCGGTCCTTGGACATAGACTTGGTATTAAAGAGCTCCCATTCATAGATTCTGTTTCCAGAGATTCAAATTGAAAAATTTGCTTGTTTGTAGCTTTTGTTATTTTTCCGGTGAGAAGGGCTTGCCTGACACCGCCGAGGACCGCCCTTGCGGTGGCTAGGCTACCGGCTGGTAGTTCTAGCAGGATAGCGTGCACAAGGGGCTCCTCCACCACACTAATCCCTTCTCAGGCTGAGGGAAGAGAGCAGGAATACAGCCTGCTCTGAACGCTGTTTACTGCCTGTTTCAGCCTTAAACATGCACGAGCTTCAGCTCCGCAGTGTCAGAGGCTCCCAGGGAACTCACAGCAGGAGTTCTGAAGCCTGGAGTTGCCGAGGAGTGATGAGTCCATTCCGTTTGGCCTCTTTCCCTCCCGCTGCACTCGGATCGCCCCAGTGGCTTTAGCAGCGCTCGTAAGACCGCCGAACAGCTGATGCCCGTAGCGCACGAGCCTAGCTCCACAGCTACAGTCCTTTTGGCAGAGGGAGGCGCCATTTTGTTTTTGGCCGACATCTTGTTTTTCGCCACCATTTTAATTCCCCTCATGTCGGGGGCGACTTGATTGAGCTTTTCGGGTCCTGGGAATCGCCTCTTTAATTGACTCTAGCCTGCTTGCTGGTATTGCCTCTACTCTCAGGAGCAAGCTATCCCCTTTGTCTCCTCTGCTCAAGCGCTGCCTTTGGAAGCCCTTTTACCTGGGCCACATGGAGGTTTTCAAGATGGCGGACGCCACCTCCACCAGAGCAGCCATTTTGAGGGGCGATTTATCTCCCTCATCTTCCAGCAGCCATAGTCATTCTGGGGCCACTACCAGGGCTTCAAAGAAGAAAGCTGCATCTGGAGAATCTCGCTCAGACCAGTCCCACAGGACTTCTAAAAGGGCGGATAAGCAAGCCCAGAGCAGACACAAGGCTATCGAAAAAGTCATAGCCAAGGCTCAAATGTCTTCTTCCCTTACTATCGCCCATCATCCTTTCGAGGGCAGGAGGGCGGTTACAGGTCCCAGCGCTACCAGTGAGCCTTCCCTCCCAGGCAGGGTCAGCCTCAGGACAAGCAGGGCAAGCAGGTCTCCAGGTACCCTCCCAGAAGGTCCTTTCGGGGGGAGGGGTCATCCCTTCAGACAGTGATGAGGGATGGGTGTTCGCTCCTCCCATTGGGGGCCGGCTGGCCTTTTTTACCAACCAATGGGAGGAGACCACCACGGACACCTGGTTCAGGGAGACGGTACGAGCAGGCCTCTCCCTAGAATTCCTTTCCTACCCTCCAAAATTTTTCATTCCATGCCCTCTTTCTAAAAATAGATCCAAGAGACTCCTCATGCATTTGGCTATAAAGCATCTGCTCGAGATTCGCGCAATCCAACCTGTTCCAGAGGAGCAGCGAGGTCAGGGATTCTATTCCCTTCTTTTCCTCGTTCAAAAATCTTCAGGGGGCTGGAGGGTGATTTTAGATCTCAAGACCCTGAACCGTCACATTGTTTACCAACGGTTCAAGATGCAATCACTGCAGTCTATTCTAGAGACCGTCAGAAGGGGCGATTTTCTCATGTCAATAGATGTGACAGAAGCTTATCTTCATGTCCCTATCCTCCCCACCCACAGAAGGTTCCTTCGTTTTTATTACGCAGGCAAGCATTACCAGTATCAGGCACTTCCGTTTGGTCTCTCCTCCGCCCCGCGGGTGTTTACCAAGCTGATGGCGGCTCTGGCAGATCACCTGCGATCTCTTCCCATACGCATTCAGTTTTACTTGGACGACATCCTGATCCTGTCAGCCTCTCAAGCACAGGCTGCCCGAGACCTGGAGACAACCATTTGCATCCTTCAGGACCACGGGTTCTCCATCAACAGGGCCAAAAGTCATCTGATTCCCACCACTCGTATTCACCTGGGGGCGGTCATCGACACGGTCAGGTCCAAGGTCTTCCTTTCTCAGGAACGACAAATCAGTCTCAGGGACATGGCGGTGACCGTCAGTTGAGATCACTCAGCAACCCTGCAATTTCTGTCCCAACTTCTGGGAAAGATGATTTCCTGCATTTCCATCACCCGGTGGGTTCGACTCCATTCAAGATGCCTGCAGTGGTTCCTGCTTCCGTTTCAGAGGGTGGGCACCAGCACATCCCCCCAACGGGTTGAGGTTCCAGTCAAGGTCCTTCGGTCGCTGCGATGGTGGACGTCGGAAGCCATCTCCAGGGGCAGTATGTTTCAGGAGCCGCATCGTTTGGTCATGACAACAGACGCCAGCCTGTCCGCTTGGGGGGGTGCACCTCCAATCTCACATAGCTCAGGGTCAGTGGACCCTGGACGATCTCTCCCACAACATAAACTGGTTAGAGCTTCGGGCAATTCACTTGGCCCTCAGAGACTTCCGCAAGGTGGTGTCCGGTCATCATGTTCTAGTCCTCACGGACAATGTTGCGGCCAAGGCTCATGTCAACAGACTGGGGGGCACTCATTCCACGGCCCTCATGGAGGAGGCCTTCCAGCTTGGCCTGTGGGCGGAGTCCAACCTCTCATCCATTCGGGCAAGCCACATCTCAGGCACGGCGAACGTTCAGGCGGACTGGCTCAGCCGGTCCACAGTGGATCACGCGGAGTGGCATCTACAACCATTGCTCTTCAGAGAGATATTGGACAGGTTCGGTCTTCCCTCAGTAGACCTATTCACCACCCGGGATAATGCTCAGCTTCCTCGCTTCTTCTCCCGCTTTCCAGTGCCCGGCGTGGAGGGGGTGGACGCCTTGCGCAGCCCTTGGCCTCTGGGGCTGCTGTACGCCTTTCCGCCCCTCCCCCTCATTGCCAGGGTCATTCAGAAGCTGTTGGAGGAGAGGGAGGACCTCCTTCTGGTGGCTCCTCGTTGGCCCAGACGCCCCTGGTTCGCGGACCTCATCAACCTGTCGGTGGCCAGGCCATGGACGATTCCTTGGAGCAAGATTCATCTCAGCCAGGGGGCGCTCATTCAACCAGACCCCCACTGGTTTCATCTGACCGTTTGGAGGTTGAGCGGCGATTGCTGAGGGGGGGACAACCTTTCACAGGGTGTCATCAGGACTCTCCAGGCTTCTCGCAGAGATTCCACAAACCGCATTTACAACGCTACTTGGAGGGCCTTTTGTTCTTGGTGTTCTGCGCAGGGTTGTCGTCCCTTGGAGGCTTCTGTCAATCATGTCTTGGAATTCCTCCAAGCAGGCATGGACAAGAGGCTGGCCCCTAACACTATTCGGCGGCAGGTGGCGGCCTTATCCTCGATATTGACTTGCGGCACCAAAGATTCCTTGTCCCAAAATCCTGTAATTCGGCAATTTCTTTGGGGAGTGTCCAACCTGCAACCTCCAGTGGTTCATTGCTATCCCACGTGGGATTTGTCCAAGGTTCTCGATTCCCTTACTTGGAGTCCTTTTGAACCTCTTAGGGAGGCCAGCCTGAGACATCTATCCTATAAGGTGGCCTTCCTGGTGGCAGTGACGTCAGCTCATAGGATCTCTGAGTTGGCTGCGCTGTCCATTCGTTCTGACCTCTGTGTTTTTCACGTGGACAGAGTGGTCTTGCGTCTTGATCCTACCTTAGTTCCCAAGGTCAACTCGTGGTTCCACAGGGCCCAAGAACTGATTCTTCTGAACTTCTGTCCCCGTCTGGTACATAGGCTCGAACACTTGTGGCATACGCTGGACGTTCGTAGAGCCCTCAAGATCTACATTTCATGTACTTCTTCGTTTCAGCGATCTGAATTGCTTTTCATCTCATTTCAACCTTCTTCGATGGGTTCCAAGATTTCCTCTTCCACTGTGGGACGTTGGATTAGGGCCTGTATCGCCAGGGCCTATGAGGCTCAGGCTTTGCCTCTTCCATGTCACATCACCGTTCATTCTACAAGAAGTGTGGCCACTTTGGCGGCTTGGGCAACCCAAGCATCTCTGGAGGAGGTCTGTCGGGCGGCTACCTGGTCTTCTCCATCCCCATTCATACGCCATTATAAGCTTGATTCGTATGCTTCAGCGGAGGCAGCCTTTGGTCGGCGAGTACTGTAGCGGGTTCTATCGGACCAGGAGGTGCAAGACCGGGCCGCTCCCTCCCACTAGGACTGCCAGCTTTGGTATGTCCCATGCATGGATGCTGTCTCCACGAGCATGGAGATGGAGCGTTGGTCTTACCTGATACGCTCCATCTCGTAGCTGTGGAGACAGCATCCATCCCCACCTGGATTGCATCCGGCCTTGCCTTTGGAGTTTTCTTCGAGCACAGGGAGCACCACGCCTGTCTGCATTAACGCCTTCATCAAAAAAGTGGAAGTCACAGCAAGAGGAAGCGTGTCATCTACTTTGCAGACTCAGTCCTGATTGGATAGTAGATGGAGTTAACCCATGCATGGATGCTGTCTCCACGGCTACGAGATGGAGCGTATCAGGTAAGATACACCCCTTTTGCTTTTATCTGGCGGCATAAGGCTTTGTAGTGGTTTTTAAAGTTAGCTACGTAGCCAGTTTTGTTTACTCGCCAAAGAGATTTTTTCTTGGATTGTAACTTTCTTATTGTTATGGGTAATTTTTTTTTTTTTGCTTTAGGGGTTATTTTAGGTACGTACAGATTAATGACTCGATTGACTTTGAGCAAAAAAGTGTTATAATGGTCTTCTGCAGTTATACAACCTGTGAACAGAAGGTGCCAATCAGGGGATGCGAGGTCGGCAGCTATGAGATCATAGTTGGCTTTTTAAAAATTATAATTTGGAGTCCCATCATTATGACCTTCTTTGCAAGGACACAAATTGAGACAAAAATCAATCATGCTGTGATCACTGTTGGAAAAAGGTTCTTTAACTTGTAGGCCATAAATTGAGTTTAAGCTATTGCAGAAGATGAGATCTAAGCAATTGTTGAGCCTAGTGTTGTTCGTTACCAACTGCTCCAACCCTAGAGTCGTAACAGCATTGTACAGGGTTGCATGTATAGGTTCAGTTGTACATTCGTTTAGGGTCCAATTAATAAGAGGCAAATTAAGGTCACCAAGAAAGATAAGGGGGTGCAGGCAGGAAGCTTCCCACGTTAGTAGTGCAGTTAGCTTGTTCGTATGACCAAGGTCGTAATCAGGGGCTCTATAACATAGCAGGAAACGAACTGTGGTATTTAGGGACAGTTCGCAGACAATGGTCTCAGGAAGAGCAAGCTCCTGTGTAACATTTATCTTTTTCAGACCTAGGGACTTTTTATAGAGGATAGCAACACCACCTCCTCTACGATTATCACAGTCAGACCTGAAAACGTGATAGTCACTTACTGTAATAATGGAGTCTGGAAAGGATACATTCACCCACATCTCGCAGACAAAAATAAGGTCGAATAGGGCCGCACTTAGAAGCAGGAGGAATTCAGGCATTTTGTTTGTGAGGCTTCTTGCATTAAGTAGCTTGCATTTTAGGCCTGTAGGGGGAGGATCTGGAGGAAGTTGGGGGCGTGCATGCCTAGTTTTAGTTGTTGGGGGGGCGGTTGTTGGGATGCAGGCCACTAATCTTGCGTTTGATACAGTCAGCGCAGTAGTCTATGTACAGGTCAATCTCTCCTTGGTCCCGGTGTCTTTTGAGCTCCGAGCGGAGCTCGCGGACATGGGAACATTGCAGTATGGACAGGTCGGGCCGTGAATGAAGTTTCCTATGGTTTGTGCAGCTTTTGGTGAATGAGTTTATTGTGGAAATGAATTTGTGTTTGCTGGTTTCGCTCTTGCAAACGACCCTGCAGAAGCGTGGGGCCACCAAGCCGTCACTGTTCTTGAACTCGGGGCCATCGCGGGAAACATCGATGATTTCATTGGGAGCGATGGTTGATGCCTGGAAGTTGTTGATGATGTTGCGAACCTTTGTGATGTCAGATTCGTTGGTGTCATCCAGCCCAAATAAGATAGTGTTGACACACTTCTGTTCGCGTTCAATTGCGTCCTTGACAAGGATGGAGATGTTACTAGCAGGATTAGTGATTTTCTGCAGCTTGGGTTGTTGAGCTGTGTCATGATTCCGGGATACTGGTGCTTCACTTTTCCGCATTTTGTCCTTTTCTTCAAGCGCTAGACGCGCTTCCAAAGTGTCCACCCGTTCAAGCAAAACAATAAATTTGTCAAGTCTGGGCTTGCAGGATGGCAGAATAGTGGAAATGCAAACTGGGAGGTTTTTAGTGCTGTTGATTGAAGAAACTGGGCTACACCTTTGGTTAACCTCAAACACTTGTAGTGGGCGTATGAGTCACATAGGGAGCACTTCATGGTACTCTCATCCTCCTCAAATGCTTTATCACAAACAAAGCACGTGCAGGAGTCATAAGACTCATTGGTAGCAGGTCCCCTTCTTTTTTGGCGGGGGCTTGGCAGTGGAGTGTTTGCAAGTCATGATTGTCTGTGGAGGCATTGGTGTGTTAAAGTTGTGGGGGTTTTTTAAATTTAATTTTATTTGTTTATTTATTTTTATTTTTTTATTTTTTTATTTTTATTATTATTATTTTTTTATGAGGCTGGGTTCTACAGAGTTTGCCCTCCACGTGGCTCGCCTTGTCAGCTCTCGGGAAGTTGGCCTCCCTTCGTAGCGGTAGCTGGGCTCACTCCCCAGCTCTCCCTGGCTTCCCAGCTGTTTATTGCTGTTGGTTAGTTTTATTGCTTACTTTTCGCTGGAGAGACTCCTCGGATCGCCTCGGCTTCCCTCCCTGGTAGCCTCCGGTAGGGAA
The DNA here is from genome assembly GCA_003457575.1 of Thermophis baileyi. Taxonomy (NCBI): domain Eukaryota; kingdom Metazoa; phylum Chordata; class Lepidosauria; order Squamata; family Dipsadidae; genus Thermophis; species Thermophis baileyi. The sequence goes on from QLTV01003124.1 coordinate 1,216,594, forward strand.
TTGTCTTGCCATTTGTTTGGCATCAGGGGCCTTGCCGACGTTGGCAGCTAGCCCCGGCTTCCTTCTTTTGGCCTCCGGTGGGGATTTATCGCACTGATGGCTGGTGTTGAGGAACTTCTCCGGTTCGCCGATTCCTCGCTAGGTGGCTGCAGATCGGCTTGTATTCTGTCCTTTTGGATTCGTTTCTCCATTTGTTTGGAGTTGCAGGGCCTCCGGATGACTCCCATGTTGGCAGCTGGATTTGCAGTTGGTTTTTAGGGTCTTATTTGTCCAAATCCTTTCGCTGCTACTTTGTAGATCCCTCGGACCTAATCTATGTATTTTTGTTACTTTTGTTACTTCTACTCTTATCTCTGAATTTGGTTACTGGTACTTTTCTCTCCTTCGGGCTCCCAGCGGCGTGGCTATGCGTCTGCCTTGGCCGCCATCTTAATCCATCTTTTTGAAAAGATGTAAAGGGGGCGTGCATAAGCGCACCAGCGTGCCTACCGTCCCTGTCTTACTGTCCCCATTTATCTGTATTTACTTCCTTTGTTCATGTTTATGTTCATACCTATACTTGTTACCTTGTACATGTTTGACAAATAAATAAATAAATAAATAAATAAATAAAATAGTTACCCCGACTCTACCCCAAGTTAAGGAATTATAGGATCATTAAAGGAAGGAATTAAAGGGAGTTTTTTTATGTGATGAAGGAAGGAGGAAATCAGATTGTTTATCTTTAACAGTTAAGTTTTGAGTGATTATCTGTTTGTTCACATGAATCACTCAACCCACACAGACATTTTCTTTATGGTTTTTAGAAAAAGCATCTTTGTCAGCTCAAATAACTGAGTAATTTGGTTGGATTATGTTGGGCATGCTGAATGGATTGGGAAGTACGGTTTTCTCCTACAAAAGCAGCTCCAGAAAATTCTGAATGATGCTGTTTGTGTATACAGAACCCCCTGTACACAGAAGTCTGCTAGAAGAGTTACAACCTGTACACAAAAGTCTGCTAGAAGAGATACAACCACTGACAAGTAACCTGTTTTCTGCCTCCTGTTTTTCCCCTTGTCTTTGTGGTAGGTACAAGAGTGATCATTACAAGAGGAATTACATATCTTTTTGGTTCAGATAGGTTTAGCTGCTGCTTTCATGATTTGGGGAGGCACAATTTATTATTTATTTATTCATCAAATCTATACATCACCTATCTCATTTTCTAAAATAATCTACAGTCCCAAACACTCTAAACTCATCAAATATTGGGATGGATGGGCATGAATATTGAGGACTTGTTTTGCTAGGGGATTACATAATGATGATGCTGTTTTCCATCTGCAGCTTTTAAGCTCTCCTTTCATGAATATTGTAAACCTCCTTCCTCGTGATCTCTGACGATGATTCTATGCAAGATAATTTGGGAAGATGTTTAAGATGGGCTGAGTTATTTCAAAGGAAATTGGCTGAAGTTCTAATGCAAAAAGCTGCTCTATAGTTGTAGCTCAAAGTAGAGGTGTGACTTGTACTTTCAGTTACTGACAGGTCTCAGCTAACAACTCCTTTCTTCTTTTGTAAAAATGGAAAACAGCAAGTTAAGGCTTGACTCACATCTTGAAAGAGAAAAAAATTGTTTCCTTTCTCGTTTCGTGAGAAACTACCAGTCTGAGTAAATAAACACAGAAACTTAAAATTTCCAACAGAAAACAGACAATTTGTGCTATTTGAATGTGTATATAGAAAGTTATATTCACATTTTATCATTTACTTTAGAAGAGTTTCAGTCTAATATCAAATCTGTTTGGAGCAATGTTTCTGAAATATATACAAGTATGTAGGATTTCCCTGTTTCATCAAGTCCTTTATGCAAGTTAAAACAAATGTGTTTTGAATGCAGTACAAATACTTGGAATTGTTTTTATAGGTCCAGCTTTCTAATAATGAGATTATTAATTTTCATAACTAGTAGGTGGGGCATTAGAATTTCTCATTGTATAAAAAGGGATCTAATGATATGCATCCTAAACTTCATCAGGATTTCTGGAAAACTGACAATTTGAAAAATCTCTGTTCAAAAGATGTTGTCTTCCTCCATTTTAAATATATACTATAATATGTAAAAAAGAAAAGAAAAGAAAAAAGAGCCTAAACAAGCATATATCAACTTGCATACAAGGCTGTGCACATCTTACAGGGGATGCTTCACTTCAAAGAAGTGAAATCATCAACAGTTATTCTGATTCGTAACACCATTTGCTTTCTTCATTTCTAAGAGGGAAGAGAATGCCCACATTGTAATCATCTGTCATTTCCTTGGTTCCCTCCTTTCCAGCCTGTTTTGGCACCTGCTATATCTGAATTAGGCTTCTAAGCATCTGCTTTTCAGATGAAAAGGAAACCACCATCAGGTAAGAGGTAAATTCTGAGGTAAATTCTGTCACTTCCAGAAGGTGATGGACCTCTGTTACTTTGCACGTGTTTGCTCTTATGTACTAAATATTCACATTATGTCATATGATTTATTCTTAAATAAAGTTCCTTAACAATAGAAAGAAAGATATAACCAGTACACATTTCTAAACAATGCTTTGAACAGGATTTTTGGTGGTAAAATGCTTGTACAAATATAGAAAGGGAGGGAGCTCCTCAGACCATTGTATATTGTAATATCAATCTCTTTGCAGTCTTAAAAGCAAACAGTACCTGTGCATTCTTGTCCTTTAGCTTTCAAATTGATATATGGTTAGAAGAACAGAAACCTGCAAAAACCAGTATGTCTCTCAGAACAAAATTAATACATAAAATAAATGCTGTCAGCTAGGGAGCCACTGTAGTACTTAATTATGATGAACCAATGTTATATTTTGAATGCCACAATTGCTTCCAGAAAAGACATAGATGTCTAATGCATGTGACCTATTAAAAAAAGGTGTAACTTTAAATTTATAGAAATGTTACATACAAATATATGTAGCCGCCCAGAGTCCCTTGGGAGTTGGGCGGCATACAAATTTAATAAATAATAAATTTAATAAATAATATCAGTCTTTCATTGATGTACATGCACTTAACATTATCCCTCCTTATGTTCTTGAACTTATTGTTATAAACAGCTGTTGAAATAACTAGTTGCCATGGATAAATCAACTTTATGACTCCTGGATTCTATGGTCGATGATCCCCATTATTCAAAGCCTCTCTGAAAGTCCACTGCCTGTCTATTATCTCTAGGCCTATTTGAGATGTTGTCTCAGCTCTACTTTTTCCTCAACTCCAATTTCCTTCCTTCTCTGTGTGCTTCCTGCCTTTCCCAAATCCTTCAACTACCTTTTTTTTCTGGCCAGCTGATCTTGTGTTCTTAGCACCTAAACACTTATATCTGAACTTAAGGACTACCAGTATATATTTTTCATTTTACTTGTTTTGTATGTTTTAAGCCTTTCCCAGCTCCATAGGGATCCCTCATGCTGTTTTGCTAAAGGGAGCTTCTTTTTTTCTGGCTTCTTTTTCATTCTGTTTCTTAGTTTCCAGCTCTTTAGCTTCCATACCTCCTGGGATGTCTTTCAAATCTTTAGATTTGAAATCTCAGCCAGAAAAGGTAATACAATCCTGGTTTGTATAAATAGAGGCATAGAATCAAAATCACATGAAGTATTAGTACCACTTTATAAAACCTTAGTAAGACCACACCTGGAATACTGCAATCAATTTTGGTCACCACATTACAAAAAAGATGTTGAGACTTTGGAAAAAGTTCAGAGAAGAGCAACTAAGTTGATCAAAGGCCTGGAGACTAAAACATATGAAGAACGGTTGCAGGATTTGGGTTTGGCTAATCTAGAGAAAAGAAGAACTAGGGGTGACATGATAGCAGTATTCCAATATTTGAGGGGCTACCACAAAGGAGAGGGGCTCAAAATATTGTCAAAGCACCAGAGAGCAGGACAAGAAACAGTGGTTGGAAAGTAATCAAGGAGAGAAGCAACCTGGAATTAAGGAGAAATTTCCTAATAGTGAGAACAATTAACCAGTGGAATAGCTTGCTTTCAGAAATCGTGGGCGCTTCATCACTGGAGGTTTTTAAGAAGAGACTGGACAACCATTTGTCTGAAATGGTATAGGGTCTTCTGCTTGAGCAGGGGGCTGCATTAGAAGACCTCCAAGGTCCCTTCCAGCTTTATTCTATTATAGTTGCAACAAGAGCATATATTTGGTGCTATCTTTGTTTTTCCTCTTTTCCTTCCACAGATCCTTCTCATAACACAGTTTCTGCTTTGATGTCTACAGCATTTTACATTGCTCTTCAGCTTTTCTTTAAAATGGCTGGTCCTAATTGGTGTTGGTGGAGAGTGAGCGGTCCAGTCCTTGGCCGCTCTTTTGTGGTGTGCCGCAGGGCTCGGTACTCTCTCCGTTCCCTTTCAACATCTATATGAAACAGTTTGGCAAGATCATTCGTCAGCACGAATTGAGATTATCTACAGTATGCTGATGACACCCAACTCTATATTTCCACTGTTGGTGACCCAAATGATGCTGTGGCCACCCTTTCATGGTGCCTGAAGGCTGTGGGATCCTGGATGGGGGAAAATAGGCTTTGACTGAACCCTGGGAAGACCTAATGGCTTTGGGTACATGGGGCTCCAGGATCTGGGATTTTGTTCTCTTTGACTCTGGATGGGGTGGCACTGCCTCAGACAGATCTGAGGTGCAGGTGGCAGTAATGGCTAGGAGAGCCTTCACACAATTTCATGTTGTGCACCAGTTGTGGCCCTTCCTGGATCAGGTGTTCCTTTGCTCAATCCCTAGTCATCTCATGGTTGGAGTATTGTAATGCGCTCTACATGGGGCTACCCTTGAAGAGCATTAGGAAGCTACAGCTGGGGCAGAGTGTGTCAGTGTGAGCAAGTTTGGGGGTCCCTAGAATGGCCCCAGTAACACCACTGTTCTGCAAGTGCATTGGTTATCAGTCTGCTTCTGGGTACAATTCAAGGTGTTGGTGATCACCTTTAAAGTCCTTCACGGCATGGGTCCAAGTTACCTGAGGCACCATCTCACCCCACTGGGATTGGCCTGCCCCACTTGTTCTGGCAGAGGAGACATGCTGCGGGTCCTGTCAGCCCGATTATTCTGGCTGGTGGGATCCAGGAGAAGGGCCTTCCCTGCTGTTGCTCCTGTCCTCTGGAACAACTTGCCCCCCAAGGTGAGGTTGGCCCCAGCCCTCCTACCCTTTTGTAAGGGCTTAAGTACTTGGCTCTGCTAGTGGGACTGGGACTCCAATGGGGGAACAGCACAATGGAGGTGAAAGATCAAGTAGCAACAGATCCCAGCTCCCCCATTCTATCCCTGCCCTTTCCATGTGTCCTTTGCTTTTAATTTATGTTTTAATGTGTGTGTGTGTGTGTGTGTGTGTATGTATGTATATATGTGTATGTGTACACACACACACACACAATGTATGTATGTATGTATGTATGTATGTATGTATGTATGTATGTATCTTTTCACTGTAAGCTGCCCAGAATTACCTTATGGTAAGATGGGCAGCCAATAAATTTAATAAGTAAATAAATAAATAAAGCTGCTTTATTTTTTTAATCTGAGCGTTATCTTTGACCTTCCAGAATCTGCTGGGGTTGTCGTTGTCAGACGTTCAGTTGTGTCCGACCCTCAGCCACTTTATGGATCAGGATTCTCCATACCCCTCTGTCTCGCATCACCTCCTTAAGATCTGCCATGGTCATCCCGGTGTCATTCTTTATAGTATCCAGCCAGCAGGTACTAGGGCAGCCCCTTCTCCTTTTTCTGCTGATCACTCCCAGCATGATTGAGTTCTTGAGTGAATCAGCTCTCATGACATGACCAAAGTATGACATTCTCTGTTTGGCGATCTTGGCTTCAAGTGATACTTTTGGAGAGGTTCAGTCTAGGACTACTTTGTTATTTTTGCAGTCCATGAGATGCGTAATAGTCGCCTCCAGCACCACAGTTCAAAGGCATCTGTCTTTTTCAGAATCCAAGTTTTGCAGCCATAAGTAGCAATTGGAAAAAAATAGCGTGTTAACTAATCTGAATTTGGTTTTGAGTCTGATGTCTTTACTCTTCCAGATGTTATTGATGCCAGACATTGCAGTTCTTCCAAGTGTTATATGCCTTTGTCAGCCTCTTTGATGCTTGCTTGCTATCGGCTGCCATAGTAACGGGGAGGGGGGAAGTTTGGCATTTGGGTGAGGAAGCGAGCTGGAGAGAGATGTCCTGTGTGAACGAAAAGGGACTTGTTTATATGGGGACTTGTATGACTTGTCAAGGTCATACCGGAATACCAGATGGACCTTCTGATCTCAGGGCTGCACACTGTGAGAGGGATCTTGGAGTCTTAATGGACAACCAATTAAATATGAGCCAGCAGTGTGCAGCGGCGGCCAAAAAAGCCAATGCAATCCTAAGCTGCATTAATAGAGGGATACAATCTAGGACTAGGGAGGTGCTAATACCACTCTATAAAGCCTTAGTTAGAACATACCTAGAGTACTGCATCCAGTTTTGGTCACCGCACTAAAAAAAAGACGTTGAGACTCTATAGAAAGTGCAGAGGAGAGCAACCAGGATGATTAGGGGTCTGGAAACTATAACATAAGAAGAGCGGTTGCAAAAACAGGGCATGGCTAGTCTAGCGAAGAGAAGGACCAGGGGAGACATGATAGCAGTGTTCCAATACTTGAGGGGCTACCACAGAGAGGAAGGGGTCAGGCTGGTTTCCAAGGCACCAGAAGGCCAGACAAGGGAGAATGGATGGAAACTGACCAAGGAGAGATTCAACATGGAGATAAGGATAAACTTTCTGACAGGGAGAGCAATCAAGGAATGGAACCAGAAGTTGCCTTCGGAAGTTGTGGGAGCTTCATCACTTGAGACTTTCAAGAAGAGATTGGACTGCCATTTGTCAGAAATT
>QLTV01003124.1:1228566-1248053 GCA_003457575.1 Thermophis baileyi
CATACCATCCCTTTCATTTTGCTCTCATCAGTCTGTTCCTATGGACTCCAGTGCTAGGGCCATTAGTGACAGTCTCCTAGCAGCCACCGAAAATAGACTAAGATACTGGTTTTCATAGAGCAGCAGTTCTCAACCGGTGGGTCGCAACCCCTTTGGGGGTCGAACGACCCTTTCACAGGGGTTGCTTAAGCGCGCGCTAGCCTGCCACACCCCCTTTGTCACCTCATCGTGTGCGGGGGTCGCGGGGGGGGTCGCGGCATTAGGAAGGTTGAGAACCACTGGCGTAGAGCATTGACCCCCTCTGCCCCCAGTGCCGCAAACCTGGCGTAAAACCTTGGTAGCTGGGAATTGCCTGGGGTGGCAAACAGATTCACCACCGGGAGGCCGAAATGGTCTGTCATTTCTTGGAATAGGGATGGGTGCAGGCGCCACTCCGCATGGTCGATTGAGGCTCTGCTGAGCCAGCCTGCCTGCATGTTTGTCACCCCGGATATATGCTCCACCTTGATGGAGAGCAGGTGTCTTTTTGTCCAGAGGCCCAGCCGCCTGGCCTCCTGCATGAGGGACCTGGAGCAGGTGCCCCCTTGGCGGTTGATGTGCGCCTTTGTGGCAATGTTGTCCGTCAGCACCAGAATGTGTCTGCTTGAGTGCTGGAAATGACGGAGGGCCAGGTGGACCGCACTGAGTTCCAACCAGTTGATATTTTGGGTCTGGTCCAACTGTGTCCACTGCCCTTGGCCATCTGTGATTGGAGATGCGCTCCCCAACCGAAGAGGCTGGCATCTGTCATAACAGTTATGCGTTCGGGCTCCTTGAACTGGCAGCCCTTGGTGATGGCTGGGGACATCCACCAGTTGAAGGCCCGGATTACCTCCATCGGAACGCAGACCTTAGCCGGTGAGTTGCTCCTGCCTGACCTCTCCTCCACCACGAAAGGGCCGCTTTGACTGAAACTGTCTGTCCCTGGCCGACCTATTTTGGCATTGCCTTTGCCTCAGGATGTAGTTCCCCTGGGAGCGGGGGAATCCCGCACTTGTGTCCGTGGCCCGAAAGGAGAGCTGGCGAAAGTACGGTGAGGGGCGAAAATCGCCTCGTCTATATAAGGATAGACCTTATATAAGCAAGACCCTTCCTTTGTCTCTGGACTCCACCAATATCGGGTCCAGGGACTCTCCAAACAGTTTCCCCCCTTTGTAGTGGGCTGAGGCAAGCCGCCACTTGTGGCGGGTGTCCGCTTGCCAATGGCACAGCCAGAGTAAGTGGTGAGCCACTACAGAAGAAGCAATGACCTTTGAGGCAAATCGGACTGCGTTCAACGTGGTGTCCGCCGAGAAATGGACCGCTGCCACGAGTTTATTAAGGTCCTGGTATGTTCTCACTTCCGCCGCCAGGATCCTCTCTTGCATCTGGCGGAGCCAGAGCAAGGAGGCCCTGTTGAAAAAGGAGGCAGTCGTTGATGCACAGACTGCCGACGCCGCTGCCTGATGGGTCTTTTGCAGTGTCTGCTCTGCCCTTCTATCTTCTGGTTTTATGCTCTCTTACAGTTCACAAGGTATGGTGGAAGAAGATTGCAAGGCCGCCACAGGGGCATCCACAGCTGGCATTTGGAGCGCCCGTGCTAGGTCTGGACCCACATTATAAAATCTCTTGTTGGCCGACGATGGAATCGGACCAGCCCCAGGAGAGGCCCACTGCCTCTGGACCACATCAACAAATAGCCTCGGTGAGGGGATGACTTCTGCCTCTGTAGTTGGCTCGGAGAAGAGAGGGTCGGTTGGATTAGCCAGGCCCTCTAATTCTGGCTCTGCAGCGCGAGCCCCAAGGCGGGCTGAATTTCTCACCTTAAAGAGTAACGACTTAAAGAGGCTAGGTTGGAACAGTCCAGTAAAGGTTGGCTGCTCGGGCCTTAGGCCGTCATCATCCGAAAGGTCTAATTCCCTATGCCCTTCCTCCCCTGAGAGCGGAGACTGGATCTTCTGGGAGGGAACTGGTGAATAAGGTTCAGGGAATGCTGGACATTCCCCTTGGTCTGGATCCATAGGGAAACCAGAAGCCACTGAGGATGCTTGTCTGGACTGTTGCAGTCCAGCTGCTATGCCTTGCCTTATGGTGTCTGCAATAATAGCTTGAATGTTAACCTGGGCTACTGATTCTGTCCCCATCTCTGGGCGAAGGCCCGCTGCTGTTGGGGTAAATGTAGCTTCAGGCACAGCTCTGGCTATCCCACAGGGCTGTTCACTAATCCCTGCAGAATTAGGCAGGTCTGACAATGAGCCCCAGAGACCTGCATTGGTGACAGGCAAAAGGGAGCTCTGAGGAGAAAGCTGCTCTCTAGCTCCCCCTAGAGACAAGCCCAGTGAGTACAGCCTATTAGAATGGCTGGGCTCGCCTCGCATTTCTGACAGTTGGTTTCTGTTACTGTCAGCTCTAGCGCACAGCTTTTCAAGAGCCTTTTGTCTCCTGCGCTTATCTTTTTTGGCCGCCTTGGAGCCCTTACGGGCTGACACAGTCTTGCCTCCAGATTTTGAGGCATGCTTTGCCATCGCCCTGGATGAGGTAGTCTTGCCAGGGCCCGCAGAGTCCTGTAATGTTGAGGCCTCTGCAGCCTTAACCTCTGCGCTGCTGCCTGCAACTGCCTCCTCTGCCATTTTAAGTCAGGCTTGGCTGTCAAAGAGGGCTTTCCCTCCTCTTTCTGCATTCTGACTTACAGGAGTCTTGCTATTTGGGGAAAGGCAATAAGAGATTGATTGTGGGATCGTTCGCGCCATTTCCCCAGACGCTCGGGCGATCAGGAGGCTTGAAATGCCTTTCGCACCCTTTTCTGCCTTTTCTTAGGGCTCTCTGGTGGCTTCGGCAGTTTTCTGCCTTGGGCAGTACTAGCGCTGGTCAGCTGGACAATTTACAATGGAGCGCAATGGCTCCTTGTTCGTGTACGGTCCCTGGGGCTAGCGGCTTGAATCCGAGGCTCCCTCGCTCTGCTGCGATCTTTGCCACTGCGGCCATTTGATATTGGGGGAGTGCGAAGCTCCACGAAGCCCAGGCCGTCTGACTAATGTTGGAACACGAAGCTCCTAGAATTCCAGCTGCTGGGGCTCATCAGGCTGGAGCACTATAGCTCCTAAACAATCCTGGGCCCCTCGGATAGCAGCATGGAGTGAAGCTCAGCCACGCTACCCACAATAATTTTAGGAGCACGAAAGCTCCTGTGGCCGACGAGCTCTCCTGAGCTGTCAAATTAGCGTGAGAGCTCCGTTGGCCGACGAGCTCTCCTGAGCTGTCAAGTGAGGAGCACGAAAGCTCTGTTGGCCGACGAGCTCTCCTGAGCTGTCAAGTGAGGAGCACGAAAGCTCTGTTGGCCGACGAGCTCTCCTGAGCTGTCAAATGAGGAGTGCGAGACCTCCGTTGGCCGATGAGCTCTCCTGAGTTGTCAAGTGAGGAGTGCGAGAGCTCCGTTGGCCGACGAGCTCTCTTGAGCTGTCGTGAGGAACGCAAAACTCCATTGGCCGACGAGCTCACCTGAGCTGTCAAGTGAGGAGCGCAAAAGCTCCATTGGCCGCACGACTCTTGTGTGCTTCAGTGGCTTGAGCCAAAGCCCTCACCGCTGAAATGACCCAGCGACTCTACCGGGTATTGGGAGTCAGCCGGTTGTAATAACTCACGAATTGGAAGTCCAGATATCCTGTGTCGAAAGGTTCAAATATGCTGGAGGCTTGAAAGCCTTTTGCGCCCTTTCCCGCCTTTTTAAAAACTGTTCTGGTGGCTTCGACGTTTTTCTGCTCTCAGGCAGTACTAGCGCCAGGCAGAAGGCTTATCAAATTGGAGCACGAGACTCCTTCACTTTTTCTGCTACTGGGCTAGCCGAGGCTCACTGCGTTGCTCAGATCTGCAATGAAACCAGGAGCGCGTAACTCCTGCCAAGCTGCGGCTGCGAGGGGTTTATGAGATGGAGTGCGACAGCTCCAATCTCCTCTCACACAGCAATGGTGCGTGAAGTTCCTAAAATGGCGGCAGAAACCTCCTGTCAATGGAGGAATGCGAAGCACCTAGCCGCGAGCAGCCTGAGCGCTTGTCAATGCATTAAGGAGTGCGAAGCTCCTATCGTTCAACTAATGGCTGAAAGTCAGTAAAAACGCCAAACAAGCCTCCTGTAGTCAAACAAGGAGCGCGAAGCTCCTACGGCTCAATCATCTGATCGCAGTGATCCGAATAAGGAGCGCGAAGCTCCTACAGCCAATTTTGACAGTTCCGATTTTGAAAGGCCTTCAGAGGCTGGAGCCGAAGCTCTAACTTTGAGGGAATCCCAGCGACTCTACCGCTGATCAGGAGTCATCTGAGTAATTCTACTCATGAAATTATCTCCAGACGTTCCTTTGTTTTTTACTCAATGGCATCCAGGAATTTAAAGAAGGGAGAAATTTCTGGCACGTCTGTCCTAGCTGAGGGACTGAGTCAAAAGCTGGGGAGCCTTAGCAACAGAGGCGTGTCCTCACAGCTCTAACAGACTCAGTCCAATCAGCTAAGCAGATGAGGTCAACCCATTCCTGGATGCTATCTTCACCACTATGGAGAAATGTTCTGACTGAGAGCAATCAACCAATAGAACAGCTTGCCTTCAGAAGTTGTGGGAGCTTCATCACTGGAAGCTTTCAAGAAGAGACTGGACTGCCATCTATCAGAAATGGTGTAGGGTAGTCCAACCCCCTGCCATAATTGGGCAGGGGGTTGGACTAGATGACCTACAAGGTCCTTTCCAACTCTGTTAATCTGTATCTGGTCAATTTTAGAGCCCAGGAAGATGAATTCTTTTACTGTTTTGATGCTCTCATTGTCGATCTGCACTCTGACCTATATGTTCTCTACAGTTGTCATTATCTTTGTTTTCTTGATGTTAAGGAGCAGTCCATATTTTTCACTTTCATCTTTGACTCTCAGGATTAGCCATTCCAGATCATCCTTGCTTTCCACAAGCAATGTTGTGTCATGTGCATATCAGAGGTTGTTGACATTCCTACCACCAATTTTAACCCCTATGGTAGACTCCTCCAAATGTGCATTTTTCATAACTATTTCTGTGTACAAGTTGAATAGTTTAGGTGACAGGATGCAACCTTGCCAAGTGTCTTTTCCAATTCTGAACCATTTTGTATAAGAACCATATTCCGTTCTTATAGTGGCTGTCTGATCAGAGTACAATGAGTGAATGAGCTGGATGTGATGTGGTGATATTCCCAGTTCTTTTGGGCAGTTCCAGTCAACACAGTCAAAGGCTTTTGGGTAGTCAATGAAACATGTAGAGGTTTTTTTGGTTTTTCTTTGCTTTTTCCATCATCCAATGTAGATTGACAATATGATCATGCATTCCTCTTCCTTTCCGAAATCCTGTTTGTACATCAGTTCTCTGTTGGTGGTTGGATTCAAACATTGCTGGATTATCTTCAAGAGAATTTTATTCATGTGTGGTATCAAGGCTATAGTTTGGTGGTTGGAACAGTCTTTCGTATCATCTTTCTTTGGTATTGGGATAAATATTGACCTTTTCTATTCTTTTGACCCCTGACCAGACTTCCATACACTTTGGCAAAGTGCAGTCCATGTTTTCATTGGCAGTGGCCACCTATGTCCTCCTCTAGGATATCTGGTTCCATTTTTGGTAGGTAAGTTTTTTATGGCTTGGTCTTGTTTTTTGTTTGTGTAAAATTGTTCTGCATATTCCTGCCATCTTTCTCTGATTGCTTGTTGGTTATGCAATTACTGCCCATCACGTCCTCTGACCATAGTCTTTCTTGCCATAAAGGAGTTTCTGGCCTTCTTCACATAAGTGAAACACTCTTTTGTATGACCTCTCATGGCTGCTTCCTCCAATTTCTTACATTGCTCAGCCCTGTACTTTTCTTTATCTTTTCTTGCCTCTCTGGAACTTTGCATTTAATCTTTGCATTTGTTTCCTGTCATCAATGGCTTTTGTTTCCCTTCTCTCTTCTGCAGCCTCTACTGCAGCTTCTGATAGCCATCTGTCCAATTTTGTTGGTTTCTTGTATATAATATGTTCTTGGGCTAATTCAGTGACAGCTTTTTTATTTCTTCCCATAGCTCATCTGGTTGTCTTTCTGTGATGTTGAGAAGTTCAAATCTGTTCTTAACTTCAATGCATATGCCAGGGGAATCTTCTTGATAACAAATTTCTGAATCATGGGTGGTCGTTTGACACTGCAGCAACTGAAACTTGTCAACTAACAGTTCATGGTCTGATCCACAATCTGCACCAGGGAAAGTTTTCACAGTGAGGATGGAACTTGTTCGGGTACAGTTTCCATAATCCCAAATCTACATAACCAAGGTCAGGAATGATGCAAGGTGTAGTCCAACAGCATCTGGAGGCCCAGTGGTCTCCATCCTGACCTAATTTAACCTGTTTAGCCTTACTTTTCTTATGTTTGTTATGGAACTTTAGACATCAGGACTGGAAAGGCAGAATAGAAAATATAATTATAAATACAGCTATAAAGACATTTTCAGAATAATGTTGCCTTTGGAAAGATAGTCTTTCCTTAAATATTATTAGATTGTACTTTTCAACCATTACCATCCTATGTCAATGAAAATTCTCACTTATTCAAGTAGAGTTGTCTGGAAGTTGAGTCATGGTAGCTGGATTTGTTTTTGATTTGAAACATTTTGTTGTTATCCAAGATGTTTCATCCATCCGAAATTGCCATAATTCAATTTCCAAACATTACCAACCTTAATAAGATTCCCAGAGCAACATATTTCTTAAAGATCCTTGCATAGAGTGAAGTATAGACAAATTGGGCCTTAATGATGTTAACTATAATTATAAGACATCACAAGCAAACATGAGCTGGTCTTGGAAGTAAGACCTGTTAAGGAATAGACAAACATTTCTGGTCAACCTGAACTAGCTGAGCTAATTTCAAGGGTAATCCCACAAAGAGTAAACCAGCTCTCTTTTACCATGAAAAGTATATAACAAATTTAACCAATATAATGTATTCCTTCTCTTCTAGTCTTACTAAGGATAAGTGTAAGCATGTAGCAAAAGGGGGGGAAATGCAACAGTCAGATGATATTCAGCAGTTTAACAGATCATAATCCAGACTGATAAAAGATATAACTTTTAGAACAAAATCAGTTATCTCAGGTAATTGAATTGATGAGGTATTCCACACACACACACACAATCTGACTTAGGTCTGGTATATGTAGCACGTTGTTAAATGTTTGGCATGTTGCTTGTGTTATACTTAGGCCATATGAGATCCTTGAAGTTGAAGATTTAGGGGAATCACTGAGGTTCTGCAGTTGTGGAATCTCAGATTCACAAAGTCCCTGGTTGCTGGATACAGATTCAATGATGTCAGGATCAGAATCCACTTCCTTCCTCCACAGATTGCATTGATAATTTAACTGGGAATTTTCTTTTCAAACCACTACTGTTCATCTACATGTGCGTCTGAATGGCAGCCATAAACTACTTGACTCTGAAGCTGGCTGTCTTCCTGCTGGGAGAGGATGCCTTACAATGTGACTGCATTGTCCAAATGTAGTTGTGCAGAACTTTAAATAATAACACCAGCATCTGTAAAGTAAATTTGTGTTCAAGAGCATACACAAGTTGCAAGTCTGATCTTCATGAGGAAATATGTTCATCGCCCAACATTTTTTTCTTCTTGCTAAGTTTCACAGAAACTGTAACAAGTTCCCCAAACTGGCTTATGAACTCACAGGCACTGGTTTATGGTCTCTTACCAGGTTGGTTAGAAAAAGGTGGGGGAGCAGAATTCCATCACCATTTTACAATGCATAGCTTATAGTTTTTGTTTGTTGATTGATTTGGGTTTTTTAGTCAATTTTAAATATAATGATATAGTTCTTATATACAGAGCTCAAACTCTGAATCCAATAGAATCATTGCTTGACCCATCTTCCACTCCTCACCTAATTCCACCATCATTATCACAAACTTACAGTAGACTTTTGGGATCACAACAAGGACAAATGATTTGATAGGAGAATTGAGAGCTATTTGCTCCTTTTCCCTCAGTTGATACGTTTCTGTTAACAACTGAGAACTTGTACAAGTGAATCATTGTACTCTTATAGAAGCAATCTAAATCTCTGTAATGTCCATAGTGAGGTTGGTTAGCTCTACCTTAAAACTTCCCTGTTTTGTTCAATTATTTGAATCTATATATATAAAAGCCAAATGGCACTCACGCATCATCATGAAATCTCCAGAACCGTAAAGCCTACAAACTTGAAACTTGGCACGTATGTTCCCCTTGGCTTCTAGGTGCTAGCTAAGAAAAGATTTTTTGAAATGACCATCAGATCATTAGTATTTCTTATATACAGTATATAAGAATATATACTGATGCTAAGGAGTTAGACATTCTACTCCCCCTCCCCACCTGAAAAGAACTCTGTTCCAACTGCCAGTTGGCGTGGCCAGCGCGTGACTCATCCAGCCTGCGGGCTGGTTGTTTAGACATTCTACTCCCCCTCCCGACCTGAAATAACTCTGTTCCAACTGCCAGTTGCCATATATTAATGTTCAAGCTTTAACTGTCAATTTATCAAGCCTGATCACATAGTTTCGTAGCAAAGCACGGGTATCCAGCTACTAGTTTGGGAATAAGAAGGAAAACAGAGACATAGAAATGTGTTCATGTCCAAGGAAAATATAAGGAAAATATCATTTACATCTAAAGGGACTACGTGCTAATTTTTTCTGCCTCCCACACACAAATTGTTGGAAGGAGCATTTGGTCATACAGTCACTTGGTTTGTAAAGGCCAGTTCTCATGTCAGAACGTGCAGAAAAATGTGCAGGAGGAAATTGGGCAAGAAGGAATAAGAATCAACTTTGTTTTTCCTACTCTCACTGCTGAAGTCTGCTCTATCATTTTTCTCAGTTAAACATCCATTGTACAGGGCACTTAAAGGGAAGACAGAATTACTAAAAAATCAGAGGAGGAGAATGAACTGAAGTTGAAAGATAAAAATATTTTGAAAGCTGTTTCTGGCAGATACTTATTTAAAAATGGATGGCAAATACAGGCAACAATTTAGGATTGGATAATAGGAAACATCTATCCACTGACTCCATATGACCTCCTGAAGCTTTGTCAGAGTCTTTTGTCCCCTCTGAATTTCCAAGTCACCTGTTAGTCAACAGAATAGCAAGCTAAGGGACCTTCTTTTATTGGCAAGGAAGGCAAAGACTTTGTGAAGCCCCCAGCTAAAGTAATCGCAATTCTCACTGTGAAAAGCACAGCTCTTTGGTAGAAGCAACAGATCAATCTTGTGATTATGTTTCCCTTCCCAAGAAGTGTGTGTATGTGTGCATTTGTGTATGCATATAAGTGGGAAAGGTTGTTTGTTTTTGAGGCTATATTTGTAATGATGTCTGTGAGTCTTTCAGTTTATAATGTCTGTCTATATTATTCTAAGTATGCCTAGGATGATAAGATATATATGAAGACACTTATGTGTATGGTAATATTCAGGCACTTGTTGGCAGGTACAGTGCCACACATATATTCTTTGTTGCTGTAAGAGATGGAACATCCCTAGTCTAAATATTTAGTGAAAACAGTAGTTGAGGGAAGACTATAAACAATCTGAAATGATAAAGCCATCCATTCCTTCATGTCTTGCCTTTTGGAATTCTACATTCCCTACAGAAACAGAAAAGCTCATTTTTACAAATATATCCCAATAGTTGTACATCAGGTGCATATTATCATCAAAGTTGCACCACCATCAGAGCATTCACATTTGGCTTAATCATGCAATAGCTTGCAGACTTAAGCCCTTGTTATTTTTTCCTCAAGCCTTAGTAGGAGCATCATAGCTTTAGCACATCACTTTGTTATCAATAATTGGTATTTATTTGAAGCTGAAGAACTGTATTTGTAAAAACAGTTTTGCAAAACAGCCTCCAACTCTTGTAAAGGCTTCATTCACTGATAACTCCTATTGCAAGAACTGATTGTATGATAATAATTGTAAGGCTGTCTATGTTTTGAAGCTCTAATTGTAGCCATGCTTTTTCCAAACCACTTCACAAAACTGGCATAATCAATAGCATCAGCCTCTTGTAGTAGGCAAACCTGCTTTATTTTGATAGGTGGCAAGCAGAGTCTAAGGGAAGCCTCTCTCTCTCTGGCCAGCTTTCTCCAATCAGCTTTTGAGCTAGATAAGGAAATTCTGAAGTGAAACATCACACACTTGAATTGTACTTTAATAGTTGTCAATACACAAGGCAAGATGAAACTTGAAAATAAATCCTAAAGTAATGGAGTACTTGGATACCTATGAAGATTGTAGAACAGATCACAACGCAGTTGACCTTCCAAACAACATGGCAGTTGAAATCAGCATGGATTTATTAAGGGTAGTCTGGTAAGATTTGTTCTTATCTTATTTGTTTGATTTGGTAATACTTATTAATTTGGTAATAATTTGTATGGAAAAATTGTAGGTATACATAGTATATCTTCATATCAGTGAAGAATGTAATATATTCAAGTCACTTAAATCTGCAAAGATTTGCATTGGATTATGACAATTAACTGAATACATAGTTCAGAGAATCATAGAGCTGGAAGGGACCTTGGAGATCTTCTAGTCCAGGGGTGTCAAACTTGCGGCCCATGGGCTGGATGTGTCATGTGCTGACCCCGCCCCCACCCGGTTTAGCGAAGGGAAAAAAAGTCCCGATACGTCACGTGACAATGCCGTGACGACGCGAGTTTGACACCCCTGTTCTAGTCCAACCTATGCACAAGGCAGGAGTCCTTACACCATCTGGACAAATGGTTGCTCCATCTTTTCTTGAAAAGGGGCATTGGTCTTACCTGATACGCGCCTTCTCATTGGGTGGAGATAGCATCCAGGAATGGGTTGACCTCATCTGCTAACTGATTGGACTGAGTCTGTCAGAGCTGTGAGGACACGCCTCCTTTACCAACGGTCCCCAGCTTTTGGCAAAGACGAAGTGACAGACTTGACGTGTCTTGTTGTAAGATTCTCCCCTTTGGACCCAGGACCAGACGGTCTTCAGGGTGGGGCTGGATGCTATCTCCACCCAACGAGAAGGAGCGTATCAGGTAAGACCAATGCCCCTTCTCCATTGTGGTGGAGATAGCATCCAGGAATGGGACATACCAAAGCTGGCTTGTCCTACGGGTGGGCCGCAGTCTGGTCCAAGGTCCCCTGATCAGAATGGACCCTCTGGAGGACTCGCCTGCCAAAGGCCGCTTCAGCCGAAGCAAAGGCATCCAGTTTATAATGTCTGATAAAGGGTGATGGAGAGGACCAAGTAGCTGCTCGACACACCTCCTCAAGAGAGACCTGTGTAGCCCATGCCACTGTCTTGGCTGCGCTCCTGGTGGAATGGGCCATCACTCGCCGAGGTAACGGAAGAGCCTGGAGTTCATAGGCCTTGGCGATACATGCCCGAATCCACCAGCCCACGGTCGATGGGGTGACCCTGTTGCCCAGGGTGGAGGGCTGGAAGGACACAAACAGGGACTCTGTCTTCCTGAAGGAGGAAGTCCTCTGAATATATATGCGGAGGGCCCTCCTTACATCCAAGGTGTGCCACTTTTTCTCCAGGGCATGTACTGGGCCTGGGCAGAAGTCTGGCAGTATAAGTTCCTGAGCCCTGTGGAACCACTCGGGGACAAAGGAAGGGTCCAACCGCAAGACCACCCTATTGGGATGGAAGATACAGAGGTCCTTCCTGACCGAAAGGGCCACCAGCTCTGAGATCCATCTAGCCGATGTGATGGCTACCAGGAAGGCCACCTTGCAGGTTAGGAAGCGCAGTGTGGCCGATCTCAGTGGTTTGAAGGGGGCCTCGGTCAGTGAGTGCAGTACCTTGGTCAGGTCCCATGTGGGGTACCTGTGAACCACTGGAGGCTGAAGGTTCATTGCACCCCTAAGGAACCTGCGCACGGTCGGGTGCTGAGCGAGGGACTCCCGATCCCCGCAAGAGAGGACTGAGGACAGGGCAGCCACCTGACGACGTATAGTGTTGGGCGATAGCCCTTTGTCCAGCCCTTCCTGGAGAAACTCCAGTATCTGGGCTACAGATACTGATGCAGGGTTTAATCCCAACCTGGAACACCAGACGCAAAAGGATTTCCAGGTCGCATCATAAATCTGATTAGTGGAGGGCCTCCTGGAAGCCTGTATCGTCTGAATTACGTTGGAGGAGTAATTGTCTCGACTCAGAAGTCTCCGCTCAAACACTAGACAGCCTAGCAGTCTGTCTAGGCTTGGCTCGCTGTTCCGACAATGGATCACAGTAATGGCGGGAAACTGTCACTACATCCTTGGGGGGTGCTTGCAGATTCCTTTTGGCTGCCTCTCTGGTGCATAACTTATCCACTCTCTCGCCGGCGTGCGTCTTTCTCAGCTGCCTTGGAGCTCTTATGAGGCACCACAGCCTTATTTTCCCTTTTTGATGTGCCCTTCTTTGCCACTCCAGCAGAGGAACTCGGCTCAGGGCTTTGGGAGGCTGCTGGTGTGCTTGCTGTCTCCGCAGCAGTCCTTCCCTCACGGCTGTAATCAGCCACTGCATCCGCCATTTTAAGTGCAAACTGACAGGCAGACATGCTTGTTGACAAGCTCTGCTGCTGGCGCGGTCTCGGAATGCCCGGGATACGGGCACGGACTCCAGTCACTCCCGCACTCCAAGGGAGGAAGGTATAGGGCTTTTAGGGCGATCGCTTTGCGTTGAGAGTTGGACAGCCCGTTTCGCGCCCTTTTGTAACTGACGGCCCGTTTGACAGCCACCGCAAGTGGGCCGAGCTCCGAAGCTATGCTGGAGCTGAAGGCGCCTTTTCGCCTCTTTGAGACTGCGGTGGTTTGCGGCATGGAGCAAGGCTCATTCACGCTAACCACTTGCACTCTACCTGAAGTGCATGCCACTCCAGCGGCCTTCAATGGGCCCAAACCGAAGCTGTTCACACTGGTAGTCCCCAGCGGCTCTACTGGTAGACCGGAAGCTGACCGGGTGGAATGAAATCCGTCACTGTTTGTCGCTATGGAAATTTCGATATTCTGCACAAAAAGGCAATGGAACAACTCTTTGACACGTCTGTCCTAGCTGATGGACTGAGTCAAAAGCTGGGGACCATTGGTAAAGGAGGCGTGTCCTCACAGCTCTGACAGACTCAGTTCAATCAGCTAGCAGACGAAGTCAACCCATTCCTGGATGCTATCTTCACCACAATGGAGAACCTCCAGTGATGCAGCACTCACAACTCCTAGAAGCAAGCTGTTTCATTCATTAATTGTTCTCACTGCCAGGAAATTCCTCCTTATTTCCAGTTTGGATCTCCCTCTGGCGAACTTTCATCCATTACTTCTTGTCCTGTCCTCAGGTGCTGTAAAAGTAAAGGTAAAGACACCTAGTTTCCTTAGCTGTTCATCATATGATTTAGCCTCCAGATCCCTTATCTTCTTTATTGCTCATCTCTGCACTCTTTCTAGGACCTCAACATCTTTTTTGTATCGTGGTGACAGAACTGGATGCAGTATTCCAAATCTGGTCTCACTAGTGCAGTTGAGAATGATGCTGTCACTTCCTGTGATCTTGATGCTATCCCTCTGTTGATGCAGTTTAGGACTGTGTTGGCTTTTTTGGCAGTTACAGCACCCTGCTACAGAGCGTGGTGGCTCACATGGTATCCTGCCTGATTAACAATTAGCAAGCCCACATTCAAAGCCTGAGTGCTGCTGTGTAATGGTGTGAGCTCCTGTCATTTGCTCCAGCTTCTGCTGACTTAGCAGTTTGAAAATGTGTAAATGTGAATAAATAAATAGGTACCACCACTTTAGTGGGCTCATTAATAGGAACATGAAAGGAGACCCCAACTAGGTGTCCCCCGGACAATGGTGATGTCACTGGTTGATCCTTTCACCAAAGAAACATCTTGGTGCTTCCAATATGGAAATATAGCATAGCACACTGCTGGCTCACACTTAAGTGGAGATGGTTTAAAAAAATCATATCTAATCCTTATTAATGTTTCCTTATCAGAAGGGAGGAAGATATCAAACAGACTGTACTTTTCAGCACTTTTACTAATGACTTTTATGAGGAGTTGAATTCTTATCACACGTGGAATAGTTAATACTGGAGAAATCAAATAAGATTCAAAATTATCTTGATAAGTTTTTTTTAGGCTGAAACGTAAAGAATAACTTTTAACAGAAATATTTCATTTAGGAAACAGAAATGAAATTCACAATTATAGGATAGGCTAAAGTCTAACTGCCCTTATACAAACATACTAATGATGTGTAGCTATTTATATTTACAGCAGAAAATGTCATTTGAAGGGATGTTGGTGCACTTGCCACATCTGTCAGCACCTCCTTGACAAAGCTGCGCATTTTCTTGGGCTCACAGAACAGCCCTGCAATCCAAAGAAAATAAAGAGTTTTGTTAAAGAGGTGCTGACAGAATGGCACAAGATTGGTATACTCTTGTCACTACCTCTTTAGTGCCTTCTTAACTCAGATGGGTTTTAGGGGAGGGGAACTTTGCAGCTACTGTTTGACAAATGTTCATTTCTCACAACAGACCACATATTTTGCAATAGTGGCAAATATCTGTAGCTCGGGTGTAGGATGAGGGTGAAGATTTGTTCTCCAAGCTTGTGGGTTGGTTTCTGAATGTTTCGTTACCAGGCTAGGTAACATCTTCAGCAGAGTTTAGGGCCATGATGGCGAACCTATGGCACGCATGGCACACAGAGCCCTCTCTGGGGTCACACAAGCCGTCGCCCCAGCTCAGCTCCACCATGCATGCGCGCGTGCCTCCCGCCGGCCAGCTGGTTTTCGGGTCTCTGTCGCGCATGCACGGGGCGCATGCGGGAAATGTGCATGCATGCGTGGGGGTGGGGGTCACACGGGGGAGTCACATGTGCATGCGCAGGGGGCGGGGCATGCGTGGGGGTGTCGCACATGCATTGCATTGTGGGTGCGCGTGCGTGCGCTTTCGGCACGCAGCCACGAAAAGGTTAGCTCATCACTGGTTTAGGGGATGTCAGTCTCAGTGTTCTTCTGTTAATAAGGGCTTCAGGTGTGGGTGTGTCAAGTGGGGGTCTTGTGATGGGTCAGCTGTGAATTATTCTCTTATTCTCCTTAACTACTGATTTACAGCTATCTTCTTTTTATACAGTTTATGCAAATATTTTTCTCCTCACTTGTGCAATGGTCACTTTCTCATACGTGATTCCCCTCATGCAGAACCTTTCTCACTTCTTCATTCCACCAAGTATCCTTTTCCATCCTTCCTCAGTATCTCTTTTGGCATTTGTAACACAGTTAGTTTTATACTCTTTGAAGCAGAATTGACATAGTATTTCCTTATACCCACTTTCCAATAATTTAGTTGGAAGAGTCATCTATCAGCTAATACTTTTTCATACAAGATCCATATTTTCTCTTTCCGCAGTCCTTCTAGTTTTCTTCTCATTTCTTTTATTTATTTCCTCTTTCCTAGGTTCTGTTCCTGACACTATAAAAATTGGTTTATTTCATATTCAGAACTTATCCATCCCAAATGTTCTCAATCTTTGATTTGAACAAATCAATGCTTTTAGATTTATATTAATTTCTTTACCATGAATATATATATACTGTATATGCTTAAGCCACACATGCAAAACAAAAAGTATCTTTCTAAGCAGATAGTCATCAAGCAATTCTCATTCTCATTGATTGTGAATTCTTTGAATGATTCAGTCTGTTTCTATCACATTTCGATTATTCATTCATATCATCTAAGAGAATAACCTTTTTTCTTGTCATACTTATTCATTGCAAAATATCCCCCCGAAACTCATTCCTAATTCTTTCATTATAATTATTATTTTTTCATTATTATTGTTTATTGGAGCACAACATGCAGCCTTTTTGGCCTATGAATGCTATTGTTGTATTCATTAACAACAAACTAGATAAAATAAATTAATGATATCTGACATTCATTTTAGCTTTTTGTTCATAATTAAATCTACACCTTCACTTCCATACATGTATTCATCAATTCTCTGAGATTGGATCAAGTTCATTCAGACCTATTATAGATACAGATTAACAGAGTTGGAAGGGACCTTGTAGGTCATCTAGTCCAACCCCCCCCACCCAAGCAGGAGACCCTACACCATTTTTGACAGATGGCAGTCCAGTCTCTTCTTGAAAGCTTCCAGTGATGAAGCTCCCACAGCTTCTGAAGGCAACATCTGTTCCATTGGTTGATTGTTATATCCTTCCCTTTGTCTTAGCTTCAAAAGTTTCATCTATCTATCTATCTATCTATCTATCTATCTATCTATCTATCTTTCTATCATTCATTCATTCATTCATTCATTCATTCATTCATTCATTCATTCATATTATACCCTCTTCTTTCAGTCCAGGTTCCAATCTTCCCTATGCATGTTTGTTATCACATGGGCCCATAGATATAGATCTGTGCTTCGTATCATGGCTGTGTGTTCAAAGTTTCCATATAACTTTTCTTACTATGAGAAGGAAAAAGCTGTCCTGGTCTCAGTCATATCCACATTACATCTTGTAATGGTAAGGAAAACCATGTGTCAGTTTTACCATATTTGGGCCATTATGCTGCAAATGCAAGCGAATAAAACCTGGAAAGAAGGGGAATTAGGAAGGACAACAAAAGGAGCAATAAAAGGCAGTATTATGCAAGAATTTGTTAAGGTAAGTAGCTTAATAAATTCCTAGTTAATTAATTCTTAATTATCCCGAGCATGTAGGATTAGGGTTAAGATTAGCTCTTAATAAATATTACTGTTTCATTATTTTTATAAAACATGTTGTGTCATTGACTGATATATAGACTTAAATTGTTCCTTTAAATCATATGAAACATTTCACAAATCAGACAACTTGGTGTTTTTGTGTATATGTTAAAAATAATTAGAAGTGCTAACTTTATATTTACATTGAGAAACAGCTGGGTCATGAGCGTTTATATCAGTTATAACTTGTATCAGATCTTGGCATTTGGAAATATGTTAAGAATTATGAAAGAATTGGCAATATTTACATTTGTGCTCTTATTCGAGGGAATATATGTGCTTCTGTAATTTGTCTGCTGCACCTGTGTTTGAAGTTCTGTAAATATTTGCATAATTATGATATAATATGAAATTGGCAATGAATGAAAAATATAATTACAAGCAGAAGAATCTGAATATGCAATATGGTGCATTGTAGCTGTACTTATGCTGATTAAGGATGGCTCAAATTACATAAAGGGAATCAATCTCTGTACTTATGAATACATCTTGTCAAAATGTTTGAATACATAATACCTGTATATAAGAAACACTTATATAATATTCAGAAGCGCCTAGTTATATTTGGCACGTTAAATGCATGAAGTAAAAAGTAGGTCAGGAATCTTGAATGCTCAGAAGTAGACAGAATTAGGAAAAAGGGTAATAAAACTTTGGATTGCTTCAAGTCTATATAGATGACTGGAAATGCAATATGGAGACACACCCTTTTCTTAAAAAGAGAAAACAGTGGCGCAGTGATTAGAGTGCAGTACTGCAGGCTACTTCTGCTGACTGATGGCTGCCTGCAATTTGGCAGTTCAAATCTCACCAGGCTCAAGGTTGACTCAGCCTTCCATCCTTCCGAGGTGGGTAAAATGAGGACCCAAATTGTTGGGGGCAATATGCTGACTCTGTAAACCGCTTAGAGAGAGCTGTAAAGCACTGTAAAGCGGTATATAAGTCTAAGTGCTATTGCTATTTGGTGTTGAAGAAAACTTTTCAGAATATCATAGATAGGCAAGAAAGCAAACATGAATTGTACAATAAATCAATTCAGAGTTTTCATATGAGACATAAACAAACAGACCCAGCATCCACATTCAGCGATGTAAACTTAGAAATATAAATATTTATATTATTCCAAACTGTTTCCTGAAGCAGATTCTGCTCTGTTTCCCCATCACTTCCATCCCCAGTTGCAAGGTAAGCCAATGAATACAGTAGAAAGGCTGATAGAGGTGTGACCACTGCTGAAGCAGGACAAGATGTAGGAAGCAATTCAATGCTAAGAGAAGAAAAGGATTGAAGGAAAACCACTGAAAGAATGAAAGGTGAAATCTTCATTGCCTAGTAACTGGAAGCCAGCAACCAGGCTGGAAAGTCAGTCAGCATGCTTTTAGGCAGCAGACAGTTTCTGCTGAGCAACTCTCTTACCCTTCCTTAGAAAACAAGGAAATATGTGAAAGCAATCCTTGCTTTAGATAAGATGAAATTAAAGCCAGGTCTTTTCACTAAAGTCTTTACGTAGTGGTAGATGAGATGTTATTTGTAGGTCAACCTAGCATAGCAACTATTTATGCAAATATTGAGGCTTTCTTCCAGCCTGTTTGCTCCATCCATTAGATCTTCACAGTCTCTGGAGAGGAAAAAATCTCAGTGTTGCAACATTTTTTTTAACCTTAGATAGCGGCATTTTAAGATCCACTTCTGGCACCACATTACCAGTCTCCACTGGCATATCTGTAACCTGAAATAACGGGGCTTTTTTTTCCTTTAAAAAATAGCGAAAAATTTAGTTGGCTGATTTTTAAAAAGAGTACATGTTAAAAGTACAATTGCCTTAATCAATCTTGAAGCATGTGAAATGAGTGCAATGGTGCAGTAATTTGAACATTCTTTGGCATTGCCCTTCTTTGGAATTGGAATGTAAACTGACCTTTTCCAATCCTGTGGCCACTGTTGATTTTTCCAAATTTGCTGGCATATTGAGTGTAGCACTTTTACTGCTTCGTCTTTTAAGATTTTGAATAGCTTAACTAGAATACTGTCACCTCCACTAGTTTTGTTGTTGCTCAGATTTCTTAAGCCCCATTTGACTTCACATTCCAGGATGTCTGGCGCAAGGTCAGTGGCCACCCCATCGTGGTTATCAGGGACGTTAAGCTCGTTCTTGTATAGTTCTTCTGTGTAATTTTGCCATCTCTTCTTAATCTCTTCTGCCTCTGTTAGGTCCCTGCCATTTTGGTCCTTTATCATGCCCATCTTTGCATGAAACATTCCCTTCATATCTCCAATTTTCTTGAAGAGATCTCTGGTCCTCCCTATTCTATTGTTTTCTTCTATTTCTTTGCACTGTTCGTTTAAGAAGGCATTCTTATCTCTTCTAGCTATTCTCTGGAATTCTGCATTCATTGGGTGTATCTTTATCCTTCTCCCTTGCCTTTTGCTTCCCTTCTTTCCTCAGCTATTTGCAAAGCTTCCTCAGACAGCCATTTTGCTTTCTTGCATTTTTTTTTCTTTGGGATGGTTTTAGTTGCTACCTCTTGTACAATGTTGCGAACCTCCATCCATAGTTCTTCAGGCACTCTGTCTATCAGATCTAATTCCTTAAATCTATTTGTCACCTCTACTGTATAT
>QLTV01003124.1:1248632-1260093 GCA_003457575.1 Thermophis baileyi
AAACAACAGATACATCCACAGCTGAGTGGCCTTTCGGCTTTGGCCCAATTGCTTCATTCTTTCTGGTGCTACTAGTACTAGCCCTCTGCTCTTCCCCAGTAGCATATTGGACACCTTCCAACCTGAGGGGCTCATCTTCCAGCGTCATATCTTTTTGCCTTTGGGAACTGTCCATGGGGTTTTCATGGCAAAGATACTGGAGTGGGTTGCCATTTCCTTCTCCAGTGGATCACGTTTTGTCAGAGCTCTCTGCTATGACCTGTCCGTCTTGGGTGGCCCTGCACGGCATAGCTCATAGTTTCATTGAGCTATGCAAGCCCGTTCGCCGTGACAAGGCAGTAATCCATGAAGAGGATAGGGAGAAAGTCAGATAGGGAGTAATAAAGGGACAAAGGAAATAGTGTATATGTGAATGTCTTAAAATTAATTTCTCTTAAAATGTTTTTTCTTAAAATAGAATACAATTAGTGAACAACTAAAAAGATACAGTGATTAATAGATAATAGTCCTTGACTTATGATCATAATGGTATAACAGTCATAAATTGTGATGGTCGTTACCATGTGACAGAATTTATTTTTACCTTTTTTGTGGCAGGCAAGTGAATGATGTGGTTGTAAAGCAAACCCATTGTTTGCTATGGACTGTTTTTTGCCAAAAACTGGAAGTAAATGCAGGACACTACAAAGGGCCATAAATGCAGGCTCTCTGCTCATTTAGTCACATGACTCTGGGGAGGGGCAGCTATGGGAACTTAGGAACCAGATTGTAAGTACCTTTGGGGGAGGTCTATTGAAACTTTGAAAAGTCACTAAGTGGCCAGTCATAAGTCGAGGACCACCCGTACTTGAAACTTGGATCCTTCAATATTAAATTATATCAGAATTCTTTCCTCTAAACCAGGGTTTCCCCAACTCTTATATTTTTGAAGAGGTGGAGACAGAGTCCATAGGAGGTGTGAAGAACCTTTAGTTTCACATTGTTACAATAAATCCATCTCTCCCAAAGTTTCATTCTATTGTTTTCATTGTTCATTTGTATTCATTTTGGCGTTTAGATTTTTAGGGAATGTGTCTACATTAAGATTACACTAAAGGGTAGTCTGATGTCAAAAAGTTTAGGAACTCCTTCTCCAAACTGTATTTTGGACCCCTGCTATTGGCCTATATGCCAAGAGCAGTGAGATAAGCAAGAACCTCACATTCTCCCTTTAGCAGAAATAGCCAACAAGTCAACCTGCATTGCATGTGTTTATGAGGAGAACTGAATTGTATCACAGTTCCTAAGTGGCAAAGAAATAGAAGGCTTGAATGAATTGGAAGAATTAGAAATGGTACAGAATACATTTATCAGGCATTATCCTTTCAGTGTTGTACCTCATCTCTTCTAATTCTGAGATGCAGCTCTTTTTCTTATCCTTAGGGCAAATAAGCCAATGTTTCTTTTTGTAATATTTCTTTTATGGCTATGCCTAACTATCCTTTGACCAGCTTAGATTATTTAGTACAGCATGGGCGGCTGGCTTCAAAACTATGTGAAGGCGCTTGCCCAATGTAATTCTTTCCAATGTTAGGATTTTAAATTCAGAACAGATACTGCAGCTGGATAATAGACAAGATGTGAGAATTATCCAGCTAGATGGGTTCTATGGTGAGAGTCTACATTGTATTGAAACTTGGTTCTTTATTTATGAACACTGAATTATCTGGCTTTGAGATAGAGTTTTATTAAGTTACATTTTCAGCCTGTCTACTCTGATTATTTTAATGGGAGATATATGAATGTTTTAGTCTACCAAGGATTGACAGAGGCAGACAGACAGACACATACACATGTGGAGAGAGGAGAGAGGAGAGAGGAGAGAGGAGAGAGAGAGAGAGAGAGAGAGAGAGAGAGAGAGAGAGAGAGAGAGAGAGAGAGAGAGAGAGAGAGAGAGAATCACGTGTATTCTGTTGAGAGACAAAAGGAACACATACATTCAGAAGTTGTGGGTGCCCTATCACTGGAGACATGTCATTTAATGTAATCTGCATTCTAATTCCAG
The DNA here is from genome assembly GCA_003457575.1 of Thermophis baileyi. NCBI lineage: Eukaryota > Metazoa > Chordata > Lepidosauria > Squamata > Dipsadidae > Thermophis > Thermophis baileyi. Next base: position 1,250,677 of record QLTV01003124.1, read on the forward strand.
AGAGGGTGTTTATTTATCTAATGATTAAATATGTTAATTAATTTGAAATTCATATAGTAAAATGTATTTGTGTCTATAGCATTTTGTCCTATTTTCTCTCATAAAAATCTATGGTTATACACAATGAAATAATGGACTCATCTGGTAATGCCTTTGTTGTTGTTTGATGCGAAAAGAACAAGTATTTTGTCTCTCCAAATATGTTCCCAGGAGAAAATTTGCTTGGCATCTTAAAAAAAAACCATGATTCACAGAATGAAAAGGTACGCTACCACAAAATAGGATGGGGGATGCATCCCTTGCATGGGAATGCAAGAGGTTCAGTATGGGTCAGGGAGGTTGCAGGGGACACAGTGCAGGTTGGGGAGGGTGCATGGGGATGCAAAGGGGTACACAAGAATAGGAGAGAGGTGTGGTAACTATTGGGGAGGATGCATGGGGTGTGTGAGTGTTAGGTAAGGAAATATCTCTGGAATTATGACCCAACAGATCATGAATGGTCTAGTAATCTCTAAAACAGCGGTTCTCAACCTGTGGGTCGCGACCCCTTTGGGGGTCGAACGACCATTTCACAGGGGTCGCCGCGCGCGTTAGCCCGCCATTTTGGTGCCACCGTCACTACAGGAGTGAAAAGGTCCCGGTTCGGCCGCGACTGCGGGTCGCCGGACAGCTGGTAGCCTGGACGCCGCCATTTGGGTTCTTCTACCCTCTGCGCATGCGCAGAATGCTTTGCGCATGCGCAGAGGGTAAAAGAACCCAAATGGCGGCGTCCGGGTGGGTGGGCGGTGGCGGCGGGGGGGGTCACGGGGGGGTCGCGGCATTAGAAAGGTTGAGAACCACTGCTCTAAAAAGAGCTCTTCCTAAATTCAAATTTTCAAAAGCATGCCTATATGAAGTAAGACAGAGCCTGCCTTCAAATCCAAATTCTAAAGAACTGATGTAGGAAGAATAGGGGAGGTGGAAGAAAAACACGAGTCTCTCAACAGGATAATATCCAGCAGTATTAGCAGAGACTGTGTCTGTATCGTGAGAAGTCAGAACATTTTACCAATAAAAGTCCTGAGAAAAACGTTAATTCTCTTATGTAAAAAATGAGGCATCTCAGACCTTATAGGAGTGCTGTTTTGAAGAATATGAAGTCAGCCAGAGCACATGTACTTAATAACAGATTGCTATTGCTATACTGATCTGCTGTAACAGGAAAGACACCCTCAGGATTGAACCAACCCCTTCTTCTGAGGTACTTCAGTTCTGAGCTAACCTATGCCTAGGACCGAACAGTTTACTGCCACAATTCCTTCATTGCAAACCAGTTTCTCCCTTCCAAGCCAGCCCTCTGGGGAACCAGGAAAGGACTGAAAAGAAAATCCTCACCCAACCTGGGTCTGGCTAAATGGTGTTAGAAGGCCATTGGTCAACTATAAGATTTAAACAAAAAATCAACTTTCTTAAAGATGCCAAAAAAGACAAGATTCCACACACAGTACGCAATTAAACTCTTTTTTTTCTTTTCAATTTTTTTCTGATTCTCAGAGACAGCCTGGACATGTCACTACAGTTTTCTTGGCAAGATTTTTCAGAAGTGGTTTGCCATTACATCTTTCCTAGGGCTGAGAGAAAGAGAACATGACAGGCTCAAGGCCACCCAATTCTAACTATAGAACCCCCCCCCCCAATTCTAACTATAGCCAAACAACTCAATTTCCAGTCTTGCCTAAGGGAATTACTTTTTTCTTTTTTTGACTCGGGCACATAAGGCTGCCCTTCCTTAAAGGTCTAGCTGCTCCCCACCACATCTGCACTCTCAAATGATACTGTACTGAGGACATGTTAGACTTCGGAACTTAAAGTAATTTGATGGCCCACACAACATTATATTCCAGGAAAAATGCTTACTATTTAGAAAAAAACTCTCTATTGGCTCAAGTAGCACAGAGCACATCCCTCCATCCTATAACTCTATTGATTTGCTTTTATAAATACAAAATATTTATATTTTATAAAATACATTTCTAGGCAGGACAAGGCAGGACAAGAAGCAATGGATGGAAACTAATCAAGAAGAGAACCAATCTAGAATTGAGACATTTCCTGACAGAAAAATTAATCAGTGGAACGACTTGCCTCCAAAAATTGTGGGTGCTCCAACACTGAAAGATTTTAAGAAGAGATTGGATAACCATTTGTCTGAAATGGTAGGGTCTCCTGCTTGGGCAGGGGGTTGGACTAGAAGTCCTCCAAGGTCCCTTCCAACTCTGTTATTCTAGGGTTCGAACGCAAGATAATTCTGGTTGGCTTACAAATTAAAAATCCAGCTTTTATATTTTTAATTTTATTTTAAAACTAGCTGATACCCATGCTTCGCTACAAAACTATGTGATGGGGCTTGATAAATTGACACTTAAAGCTTGAAAATTAATGAGTAGTTAAAAAAGGGACTGTATTATTTCGTTAGAGATGGTAAGCTAAGTTTCTGTTACAGATGAAGACATTATTTGCATAGCATAGACTTTAAATTCGTCCTTCAGATGAATTGCTCAGGACCTCCCTGTAAACAACATTCCTGGTTTTGCTCTCTGGCTGGAGGATGACCAGGCTGTCAGGTGAACTGACTCTGGAGCATGCCACATAGAACTTGCCATGGGAGAAACACGCAGCTTCCCTTACTTGTGTTTTCCTAATCGCATCTGTAAATCTTTTCCTGCTGAACTGAGGAGGAAAATAAGGGGGGGAAAATCTCTCTCTGCCTACCAGCATCTATTGGTATTCATCTGGCTAGCGTGGCTTAGCTCAACTGTTCTGTAGTAAAGCTGCTTGTTGCTGTGAAAGCAAAAGCGAAACTGAAACTCCTCTGCTTGTGTTTTGCATTTGGATCAGATTTCTTTTCAGGTGGGGAGGGGGGAGTAGAACTCCTTAGCATCAGAGCTTGTTAATATTAATATAAGAAATACTCATGCTGTGATGGTCATTTTGAAAAATCCTTTCTTAGTGAGCACCTAGAAGCCAAGAGGAACATACGTGGCAAATTTCAAGTTTGTAGGCTTTACGGTTCTGGAGATTTCGTGATTAATGCGTGAGTGGTTTTCGCTTTCATATATATAGATATTTCCCATTCTCTTATTATTCTCTAGATTACAATAACTATTTAATAGAAAATAATAGTATTATATACAACCTGCTGATCCTAAGTGAATGGTTTTCAGAAAATTCAAGAATGCTGTACAAACAGGTTCTTTACTATAAAGGAATAAACACAGGAAGATATTGTAGACACTTGCCTTATCCTGTATATGCCTATCTTCTATTTCCCCCCAGTATAGTTGGAAGTAATCCCTTTCATGGATTACTGCCTTGTCGTGGCGAAGGTGCTTGCGTAGCTCAATGAAGCTATGAGCTATGCTGTGCAGGGCCACCCAAGACGGACAGGTCATAGCAGAGAGCTCTGACAAAATGTGATCCACTGGAGAAGGAAATGGCAACCCACTCCAGTATCTTTGCCATGAAAACCCCATGGACAGTACCAAAAGGCAAAAAGATATGATGCTGGAAGATGAGCCCCTCAGGTTGGAAGGTGTCCAATATGCTACTGGGGAAGAGCAGAGGGCTAGTACTAGTAGCACCAGAAAGAGTGAAGTGACTGGGCCAAAGCCAAAAGGACGCTCAGCTGTGGATGTATCTGGTGGTGAAAGGAAAGTCCAATGCTGTAAAGATCTATTCTCCATAGGAACCTGGAATGTAAGATCCATGAATCAAGGTAAGCTGGACATGGTCAAACAAGAGATGATAAGACTGAACATCGACATCTTAGGAATCAGCGAACTAAAATGGACAAGAATGGGTGAATTTAATTCAGATGACCATCAGGTATACTACTGCAGGCAAGAATCCCTCAGAAGAAATGGAGTAGCCTTCATAGTCAATAAAAGAGTAGGAAAAGCAATACTGGGATACAATCCCCAGAATGATAGAATGATCTCAGTTCGAATCCAAGGCAAACCATTGGCAAAAGAGCCGAGGTGGCACAGTGGTTAGAGTGCAGTACTGCAGGCTACTTCAGCTGACTGCTAGCTGCAGTTCGGCGGTTCAAATCTCACCGGCTCAAGGTTGACTCAGCCTTCCATCCTTCCGAGGTGGGTAAAATGAGGACCCAGATTGTTGGGGGCAATATGCTGACTCTGTGAACCGCTTAGAGAGGGCTGTAAAGCACTATGAAGCGGTATATAAGTCTAAGTGCTATTGCTATTGCTATTCAACATCACAGTAGTCCAAGTCTATGCCCCAACCACTGGTGCTGAAGAGGATGAAGTTGACCAGTTCTATGAAGCCCTACAACACCTTATAGAAATAACACCAAAAAATGATGTCCTTATCATCATGGGGGATTGGAATGCTAATGTAGGAAGCCAAAAGATAACAGGAATAACAGGCAAGTTTGGCCTTGGAGTACAAAATGAAGCAGGGCACAGGCTGATAGAATTTTGTCAAGAGAATACGATGGTCATAGCAAACACTCTTTTCCAACAACCCAAGAGACGACTCTACACATGGACATCACCAGACGGTCAACACAGAAATCAGATTGACTATGTGCTCTGCAGCCAAAGATGGAGAAGCTCTATAAAGTCAGTAAAAACAAGACCAGGAGCGGACTGTGGCTCAGATCATTAGCTTCTCGTCACAAAATTTAGGCTTAAATTGAAGAAAGTAGGGAAAAGCACTAGGCCACTAAGGTATGAACTAAATCATATCCATGATGAATATACAGTAGAGGTGACAAATAGATTTAAGGAATTAGCTCTGATAGACAGAGTGCCTGAAGAACTATGCACGGAGGTTCTCCAATAAAACTGTGGTTTATATTGTATACGGTATAAGCAATATTATAATCTTATTCTCTGTAAAACCGAATGTTCAGTAAACCTCTTTCTCATTCTCAGCATTTCACTTACTGGAACTATAACGCTCTTATCTGTAAGATACAGTATAAATAATGCATTAAAACACACTTGCAGATTCACACCCACACACCTTGGCTAAGTAGATGATTGAGCAATGAAACTGGCCTCTGGAAACCTTCACCCAATGAGATGGTTATCAAGTACTGCAAAGTCACATTGTGCTTTGGAAAGTAATAGGACAGCCTAGGAAAAAAAGGCTGAGTGCCAAAGAATTGAGGCCTTTGAACTATGGTGCTGGAGAAGACTCCCGCGAGTCCCTTGGACTGCAAGGTGATCAAACCGGTCAGTCCTAGAGGAGATCAACCCTGACTGCTCTTTAGAAGGCCAGATCCTGAAGATGAAACTCAAATACTTTGGCCACCTAATGAGAAGGAAGGACTCACTGGAGAAGAGCCTAATGCTGGGAAAGATTGAGGGCAAAAGAAGAAGGGGACGACAGAGAATGAGGTGGCTGGATGGAGTCACTGAAGCAGTAGGCGTGAGCTTAAATGGACTCCTGGGGATGGTAGAGGACAGGAAGGCCTGGAGGAACATTGTCCATGGGGTCGCGATGGGTCGGACACGACTTCACAACTAACAACATCAACATCTGACTTTAGATAACAAACTAGTGTGAACAAGTTGCATGAAAATGGTTAAATAAATAAATAAATGCAAATAGGAAAATAGAAACTTTTTTTGTAATTAAAATTAATTTAATGATGTCTCATTACTATACTTGTGTTCCTAGATGGCCAATGAAAGTTTGCATACTTGTATTCTGATGAAATGTATAGATAAGCCTAAAAAGTTATCTCCAATGTATACTGTCTCTATTGGAACTCTGTTGGTTATGTCACATACTGATGGTGTTTACAAAATCAAAGGATGGTGGTAGGTTAATAGTTGCATAGATGTTTTGAGAACACATTAGCTGATTTTTTTAAAAATTCAATTTATTATACAGTGTTCATATAAAGTACTACACCCTTTTAAAAATCCTAGCAGCTCAGAATAAACTATTGCATAGCACTTGAACAATGAAGACTGAAAGACAAAAAGTTATGTCCAACACACTCAGTTGTTTTAGACACTATGAGCCTGAAATAGAAAAAGTCTTGAAACTGAGAGATTTACAGCAATGGTGTTGCCTCACTATTTTAAAGGAGTTTATAGGTAGTCCTCGAGATATGACCATAACTGAGCAGGCCCATTATTGTTGCAGGTCATAGCAGTCATTAGGTGAAGCCACCTAATTGCCTTCCCATCCCTGCTTTCGCCAATAAAAAGTAAAATGAATATGCGGGTTGTTAAGTGTGGGATGCCTCTTGCTGGTACAGGCATTTGTAACTACATTACATTTGTTGGTACATCTGTACAGGCCCGGGCCCAGGCCCAGGCCCAGGCCCAGGCCCAGGCCCGCCTGCCCTGCCCCCCAAAGCCTCCCCCCACCCCCCAAATGCCCCATGCTCCACTTCCTGCATCTTGGATACCAATAGGCCTTTCCCCACTCCCACTGGGTCTTCCCAGGCCTTTGGCCTGATCCCACTAGGCCAGGGATCTGCAACCTTAAACACTCAAAGAGCCATTTGGACGCATTTCCCACAGAAAAGAAAACATTGGGAGCCACAAAACCTGGGTGGGCATGGCCAACTCAATGTCACTCCCACCCAGTCACATGACACCCCCCCAGCCACACCTACCCAGGTTTTGTGGCTCCCGGTGTTTTCTGTGGGAAATGGGTCTCACTCACTCTCTCTCTCCCTCCCTCCCTCTCATTTCTGTTTTTCTCTCTTTTTCCTCTCCCTCTCCCCCCTCTCTTTCTTTCTCTTTCTTTCTCTTTCTTTTTCTCTTTCTTCCTTTCTCTCCCCCTTCCCTCTCTCATTTGTTTCCCTCTTTTTTCCCTCTCATTCTCTCTCTCCCTCTCTCTCCTTCTCTCTCTCGTTTCTCTCTTTTTCCTCTCGAGAAAAGACGGGAAAGGAAGGGATTTCATCTCCTTCTCTCCCCCCCTCCTTTTTTCCTTTCTCTTTTTCTCCCCTTTTCTCTCTCTTTCTCTCCCTCTCTTTTGTTTTTTCTTTTTCCTCTCTCTCTCTCTCTCTCTCTCTCTTTCTTTCTCTTTTTCTTTCTTTTTCTTTCTTTCTCTCCTTCTCTCTGTCATTTGTTTCCCTCTCTTTTCCCTCTCTCTCATTCTCTCCCTCCAGCTCTCTCTCATTTCTCTCCCTCTTCTCTCTCTCAATTGTTACTCTCTTTTTCCTCTCTTTCTCTCCCTCCATCATTTTCTCATTTCTCTCTTTTTCTCCCCTTTTCTCTCTCTCATTTCTCTTTCTCTTTCGCTCCCTCTCATTTCTGTTTTTCTCTCCTTTTCCTCTCTCCCTCTCTCCTTTCTTTTCTTTCTTTCTTCTTTCTTCTCTTTCTCTCTTTCTTTCTTTCTTTCTTTCTTTCTTTCTTTCTTTCTTTCTTTCTTTCTTTCTTTCTTTCTTTCTTTCTTTCTTTCTTTCTTTCTTTCTTTCTTTCTTTCTTTCTTTCTTTCTTTCTTTCTTTCTTTTCTTTCTTACCGACACCTGCACTAGGCCAAACACCCTCCTCCTCCTCCTCCTCCTCCTCACCTTTTGAAGATCTCCGAGGCCTTCCAGAGCACTGGAATGATTTCCTCCTTTGCACGGCTGCATGGTACAGTTCAGAAAACAGGCGCCATTTTGTCTCGCACACAAAATGGTGGCCGCATTTGTGTTGCTGCTGCACAGCTCAGTTCTTGTTCTGCTGCCTTAACAAACTTCTGCAGCACTGTGCAGACCTCACTAAGACAGCACAATGAAGCAGTTTGGTGGCTGCCATTTTGTCCCTGCCCGCAAGTGGACAGGACAAAATGGAGGCTACATTTGGATTTCAATGAAGGAGAATATTTGTAGCTCAGGGTTGAAATGAATGGTCCTTGGTGCTCTCTGAGCTTGCTTGTTTTCTTGCAGACGTTTCATTACCCTATCTAGGTAACATCATCAGTGCTAGTAAGGAGTGCTGTTTGCTGTCAGTTTATATTCTGGTGTCTTGCCTGTTTGTGGGTGTGGGTGGTCTTAGAGATTCTTTGGTTGGGCTGTTGAAACATCTGCAAGAAAACAAGCAAGCTCAGAGAGCACCAAGGACCCTACATTTGGATTGCCACCACATGGCCTAGTAGTGGAAGGAGGGCAGGCTTGAATCACATGGTCTGCCCTCCTTCCATTACATGAAGTCCAGAGTGCTTCAAAAGGTAAATGTGGGGCATGATAGGCATGTGGGGAAGAAGGCCAAGCGCTGCAGGGGTGGGATGGGGGGAGAGAAGCAGAGGGACATTGCAGCAACTCTATGGTGGATCATAAGGGTGAATGACCGCAGGGAACCTGCAGCTGTCGTAACTTTGAAATGGGGTCATATCTTTGAAAGATGTAGCTATGGGAGTAATTTTGAACATTAATTAAATGGCCTGTCATACCTCAAGGATTACCTGTATTAGGAATTTAAGCAGAAGAGTTATGGCTAATCTGCCACACTATTGGCAGCTCAAATATCTTCAACTGGATTTCTGTTTCTCCCCTGCCCTAAATCAGAGCCTATCGTGCCTGTATGAGTTTCAGGATAGATACAAAGAAGGTTCATTTTAGGACAGATGTTTTTTTTTTTACTGTACTACTGTTCATATTTTCTGACTGGTATTGAACAAGTTAACACTGTGTGTGTAAATTGAGCAATAATAATTCCACTGACCCAATTAGTAAGTGGTCTTCAAATTCTCTTTTGAAATGTAGAAGACTACTTAATACACCAAGGGTCAGTTCTACACCATAATATTTACGAACAACTTAAAGTGATAGGTAACATTTCATCAAAGCAAGAAATCAATGTTTTCACTAAGTTCAAGCAAAGGAAATATTTTTTTGCAGGCTAGATATCTTATTACAACAATCATCAGATCTTAGAGTTGGAATCCAAGTACTGATGGATCTAAGTTGAAAGAGGGATATTTTCAGCAACACCTACCACAAGAACTAATAATATCTTAGAATATGATACATTAATTAGTAGTACCAACTTCAAAATGTGAGGAGGAAAAACAAAACAAAAAGGTCCCCTGCTGAACCAAGATGAAAGAGGATCCTATCGCATATCTCTTGTTTTGAAGATTCATGAGGGTAAGCAACCAGACATCATATAAAGACAATGAATGAGCACAGAGTGGCTTAATCTGTGACAATCCATTAGCCATTACTTTAGAACAGGGGTCTGCAACCTTAAACACTCAAAGAGCCACTTGGACCCGTTTCTCACAGAAAACACTGGGAGCCACAAAACCTGGATGGGTGTGGCCAACTCCCACCCAGTCACATGACCTGCCCCAGCCACGCCTACCCAGGTTTTGTGGCTCTGGGTGTTTTCTGTGTGAATTTAGTCTGTCTGTCTGTCTGTCTGTCTGTCTGTCTGTCTGTCTGTCTGTCTCTCTCTCTCT